>WNGS01143469.1:0-13677 GCA_020271785.1 Procambarus virginalis
TGAGACGCCCCACTCCCACAGCTGGTGGCCCAAGATGAGACGCCCACTCCCACAGCTGGTGGCCCAAGATGAGACGCCCCCACCTCCCACAGTGGGGCCCAAGATGGAGAACCCCCACCCACAGCTGGTGGCCCAAGATGAGACGCCCGCTCACCACACAGCTGGTGGCCCAAGATGAGACGCCCCACTGCCCACAGCTGGTGGCCCCAAGATGAGACGCCCCCACACCCACAGCTGGTGGCCCAAGAGGACGACCCGCCTCGCAGAGACCCTTCCAGTGCACGATAGCGCCCCACTCCCACAGCTGGTGGCCCCAAGATGAGCGCACCCGCTCCCACAGCTGGTGGCCCAAGATGAGACGCCCCACTCCCACACCTGGTGGCCCAAGATGAGACGCCCCACCCACAGCTGGGCCAAGAGCCTCTATCACTCAATGAAAACCCAGCCCTACAATACATAACTCCCAAATGAAAAACCAAAAAATGTATACATAAGTATATGTGTAAAAGTTAAAAGATGTATATATGTATATATGAATGCTACACAGTATTCATCTATACACATCCATCCATATATATGGTGAAATACACGTGGACTAATCCCTCTCACACACTCACAGCTCCCTGACAAGAGGGAGCCTGCTTAGCTTAGCTGCCAACACCCACACATCGTGTCAGCAAGGCGGACAGCCCGCCTGCTTTCATACCTCTCACTGTATTGAAATCTCTTGAAACCTTACAAAATGAAGCTATGAGTCTCATCTTTGGGGCTCCAAAGTCCACGAGAATAGTTAATATGAGAGCAGAGTTAAAATTACCTACCATAAGTGAGAGAATTTTGTCTATTAGCACAGTTTTCGGCGTGAAGGCATTGCGTAGATCTAGATAACACATGAAGCTTCAAGCTAAACTTTCTAATATTCTGCACTCACCTGAGGTTTATAGAAGAAGAACGAAATCTGATTATGTATTTTGGTTCCACAAGGTGGCCAACTCCATCAAAATATTAAATATGTACCCAACTCAAATAATGATTAATCAACCAATTACTTCATGGGATAACTGGGATCTATCAGTTGATTTTGTAAATGCGCCCAAGAAAGATATTGTGCACTCTACATTATTAAAACAGTTAACACTGTGCAGCATCACTGAGAGTACTCAGAGTATGGGTAACGATGTGTATCAGTGCTATACCGACGGCTCTGTAGAAGAAGGCGGACGATGTACCGGATGTGCATGCAATATATTTGAACAATCTTCTCTCGTACATACAGCAATGAAGCGCGTCAATAACTGGGCAAGTACAACTCAAACCCAACTTGCAGGCATATACCTTGCCGCTGAATTTTTAAAAGACAAAGGCAGTGGACTTATATACTGTGACTCGCAGAGTGCACTCCTGGCATTGAACGCACATAGTAGTGACACCCAGAAAATAGTCAGTGATATTCGAATGAATGTTTTAGCTGCTAAAAAACAGATTTGAAATTAAATTCCTATGGATACCATCACATGTTGGCATCTCAAGGCATGACACTGTTGATGTGCTTGCAAAGACAGCCTGCAGAAAACCAGTGGTAGAAATTGATATGGGTATTTCATTAGCAGTGACAAAGAGAATACTTAAACAAATATCTAATGAAGATCTCACCGACCTAACAAATTCACAAAGACCTGAAAGTTGTAGCATTAAATATTATGATAGATATCGTGAGGAGACATTCACATATGGGACTAACAGAACAAGAACCCGGCAATGTGATGTTATAGTGGCCAGAATACGCCTGGGATATAGACGTATCTGGCAGCTTTCTCAAAACCCAAATGTCGAGTACACAATGTGTCAACTTTGTGAAAGAGAAAACATGCACTCTCTTGAACATTATATTGTAGAATGTCCCATACTGACTGACTTTCGCCCTCCTGGGCAAAGGTATGCTGAACTGTGTAATTACTATATGAGTACTGGAACACTTGATGATATATTGGACTTGTACCCAAGATTAACCATGTAATGTATCAATTATACAATGTATGTATATGATGTTACTATATAACCTGAACTTGTAAAAGCACCTTAATCACCTTCAGTGATTAAGTGCTTAATTGCACACTAGTTTCTTTATCAGCTATCTCACCCTGTCAGAGTAAATAAGACAAATGTATGTGAATACATGTGTGTGTATATATGTATGTATATGTGTGTGTGTATGTATATGTATGGGTATAAAGTATATATGGAAGCTGATCAGAATTACATTTCACCTTTGTAAATGTACATTAATGACACTATGTAAAAGACACATCGAACACTTTATGTAAGGCATACGTAAATCTGTGTATCTATGTATTTACGTATGTAGGTTAGCTTAGCATTTTAAAAGAACCGAATCACCTTCTGTGGTTGATTGTTCAATAAACCCCTGAACTATATGTTTAACACATCTCTCACCCTGTCCATGGAGGACAGAAGAAAATGTATATATGCTGGTTAGCATTGTAAATGTCTGGCCACGTCTGTGGTAGAAAATAATAATAAAAAAAACTATTTCCCATTTCCAAACTTCCTTCACCTATGCCTCTCCATTCTCTCTTTTTTTTTAAAAGAGAGAGAGCCCCCCACCTACCCTAAAAAATAAAAATACCGCCATGGGGTTCCATGCCTGTTCCCCATACCTCGACGGCCATCCCCCCCCCCCATTACCATGCCTGGTAATCCTTGGTATAATCCTCCACGACTTCCGTTCTCGGACGGAAAATCATCGTCATTTAACCACATTAACGATCATATCAGCCGCTTCAGTAATCTATAACCTCAATCACGTGAAACTAAATATATATATATATATATATATATATATATATATATTATATATATATATATATATATATATATATATATATATATCAAATAATATATCAAATAAAATATCATATAAATATAAATATAAAAATATAATATCAAATAAAAATAATAAAAAAAATTAAACAAAATAATAGGGGTGGTAGGAGAGGAAAAGATAAGTATTCAGTGAGAATCCACAAGATCTTCTCTGAACACTATTTATTTCTTCTTCGAGGATGTGGGTCCCTTTAATTAAACCAGTGGTGGTACCCCTATATATATATATATATATATTATATATATATATATATATATATATATATGTCGTACCTAGTAGCCAGACCGCACTTCTCAGCCTACTATGCAAGGCCCGATTTGCCTAATAAGCCAAATTTTCATGAATTAATATATTTTCTCAAATTTTTTTCTCATGAAATGATAAGGCTACCCATTTTATTATATATGAGGTCAATTTTTTTTTATTGGAGTTAAAATTAACGTAGATATATGACCGAACCTAACCAACCCTAACCTAACCTAACCTATCTTTATAGGTTAGGTTAGGTAGCCGAAAAAGCTAGGTTAGGTTAGGTAGTCGAAAAAACATTAATTCATGAAAACTTGGCTTATTAGGCAAATCGGGCCTTGCATAGTAGGCTGAGAAGTACGTTCTGGCTACTAGGTACGACATATACACACATACATACATATACATATATATGTGTGTATACCACGAAAATAAACACGTGTTGGACGCAGCTGCTCGCAGCCTGACGTATGAGTCACAGCCTGGTTGATCAGGTATTCTTTGGAGGTGTTTATCAAGTTCTTTCTTTAACAATAAGATGTCGGCCAGTTATGTCCCTTATACCTGGTTGATGGGGTTCTGGGAGTCTTCTACTCCCCAAGCCCGGCCCGAGGCCAGGCTTGACTTGTGAGAGTTTGGTCCACCAGGCTGTTGCTTGGAGCGGCCCGAGGCCAGGCTTGACTTGTGAGAGTTTGGTCCACCAGGCTGTTGCTTGGAGCGGCCCGAGGCCAGGCTTGACTTGTGAGAGTTTGGTCCACCAGGCTGTTGCTTGGAGCGGCCCGAGGCCAGGCTTGACTTGTGAGAGTTTGGTCCACCAGGCTGTTGCTTGGAGCGGCCCGAGGCCAGGCTTGACTTGTGACAGTTTGGTCCACCTGGCTGTTGCTTGGAGCGGCCCGCAGGCCCACATACCCACCACAGCCCGGTTGGTCCGGCACTCCTTGGAGAAAACAATCTAGTTTTCTCTTGAAGATGTCCACGGTTGTTCTGGCAATATTTCTGATGCTCGCTGGGAGGACGTTGAACAACCGTGGACCTCTGATGTTTATACAGTGTTCTCTGATTGTGCCTATGGCACCTCTGCTCTTCACTGGTTCTATTCTGCATTTCCTTCCGTATCTTTCGCTCCAATATGTTGTTATTCTACTGTGCAAATTAAGGACCTGACCTTCAAGTATTTTCTATATATATGTTATTTGATACCTTTCTCGTCTCTTTTTTCCGGAAAGTACATTTCCCTTCACCTGTACCTCTTCATCTTCTCTACAACCCCCCTAAAATAATGGTAGTTGCTACCCCCTCCCCCCTCCCGGTCACCTGCACCCCCCCCCCCTCACCTCCACAATGTTAGGCTCCATTACACAACCTAACAGCACCAATTACGCTGCAGGGTAATGCTCGCCATATAATCGTATATATATATATATATATATATATATATATATATATATATATATATATATACCATTTTTGTTTGTTACCTCCATGTGTTTCGTGGTATTCACAAGCTTTTAACGAGTTGTGTGTAGGGCAATTATAGCGAACTAGTCTACAAGGTCTACAAGCACATGGCAGTGAGTCATGAGTCACATTGACTATCTCCACACACCAGCTCCTTCAGATGAGCCCAATAGGCTCAGGAACCTGTACACCAGTTGATTGTCAGTTGAGAGGCGGGACCAAAGAGCCAGAGCTCAACCCCCGCAAGCACAACTAGGTAAGTACAGTGCATCTTGAACCTCTTGAACTCTTCAACTTTTGCTCGAGCAATACTGTTTGTTGATAGAAGGTCACAGTCTTGGAACTCTGATATTCACAATGTTTTCTCCACCTAGCTTATGGCACACATCTGGACTATATCTGGATGGGGGTCTGGGTGTTCTTCTACTCCCAAGCCTGGCCCGAGGCCAGGCTTGACTTGTGAGAGTTTGGTCCACCAGGCTGTTACTTGGAGCGGCCCGAGGCCAGGCTTGACTGTGGGAGCTTGGTCCACCAGGCTGTTGCTTGGAGCGGCCCGCAGGCCAGGCTTGACTTGTGAGAGCTTGGTCCACCAGGCTGTTGCTTGGAGCGGTCCGCAGGCCAGGCTTGACTTGTGAGAGTTTGGTCCACCAGGCTGTTGCTTGGAGGGGTCCGCAGGCCAGGCTTGACTTGTGAGAGTTTGGTCCACCAGGCTGTTACTTGGAGCGGCCCGAGGCCAGGCTTGACTTGTGGGAGTTTGGTCCACCAGGCTGTTGCTTGGAGCGGCCCGAGGCCAGGCTTGACTTGTGAGAGTTTGGTCCACCAGGCTGTTGCTTGGAGCGGCCCCAGGCCAGGTTTGACTTGTGAGAGTTTGGTCCACCAGGCTGTTGCTTGGAGCGGTCCGAGGCCAGGCTTGACTTGTGAGAGTTTAGTCCACCAGGCTGTTGCTTGGAGCGGCCCGCAGGCCAGGCTTGACTTGTGAGAGTTTGGTCCACCAGGCTGTTGCTTGGAGCGGCCCGCAGGCCCACATATACCTGGTTGATGGGGGTTCTGGGAGTTCTTCTACTCCCCAAGCCCGGCCCGAGGCCAGGCTTGACTTGTGGGAGCTTGGTCCACCAGGCTGTTGCTTGGAGCGGCCCGCAGGCCAGGCTTGACTTGTGAGAGCTTGGTCCACCAGGCTGTTGCTTGGAGCGGTCCGCAGGCCAGGCTTGACTTGTGAGAGTTTGGTCCACCAGGCTGTTGCTTGGAGGGGTCCGCAGGCCAGGCTTGACTTGTGAGAGCTAGGTCCACCAGGCTGTTGCTTGGAGCGGTCCGCAGGCCAGGCTTGACTTGTGAGAGTTTGGTCCACCAGGCTGTTGCTTGGAGCGGTCCGCAGGCCAGGCTTGACTTGTGAGAGCTTGGTCCACCAGGCTGTTGCTTGGAGCGGTCCGCAGGCCAGGCTTGACTTGTGAGAGTTTGGTCCACCAGGCTGTTGCTTGGAGCGGTCCGCAGGCCAGGCTTGACTTGTGAGAGCTTGGTCCACCAGGCTGTTGCTTCGAGCGGTCCGCAGGCTAGGCTTGACTTGTGAGAGTTTGGTCCACCAGGCTGTTGCTTGGAGCGGCCCGAGGCCAGGCTTGACTTGTGAGAGTTTGGTACACCAGGCTGTTGCTTGGAGCGGTCCGCAGGCCAGGCTTGACTTGTGAGAGTTTGGTCCACCAGGCTGTTGCTTGGAGCGGTCCGCAGGCCAGGCTTGACTTGTGAGAGCTTGGTCCACCAGGCTGTTGCTTGGAGCGGTCCGCAGGCCAGGCTTGACTTGTGAGAGTTTGGTCCACCAGGCTGTTGCTTGGAGCGGTCCGCAGGCCAGGCTTGACTTGTGAGAGCTTGGTCCACCAGGCTGTTGCTTCGAGCGGTCCGCAGGCTAGGCTTGACTTGTGAGAGTTTGGTCCACAAGGCTGTTGCTTGGAGCGGCCCGAGGCCAGGCTTGACTTGTGAGAGTTTGGTCCACCAGGCTGTTGCTTGGAGCGGCCCGAGGCCAGGCTTGACTTGTGAGAGCTTGGTCCACCAGGCTGTTGCTTCGAGCGGTCCGCAGGCTAGGCTTGACTTGTGAGAGCTAGGTCCAAAATCCTGGAGAAAATCAGATAGGTGAGCAGTGTGTGGTGAGAGAAGGAGACTGCCTCCGCAACTAGGGCAGATGCCTACTGCCAGAAACAGCTACACTGCCTACTGCCGGAGCCGGTCGGCCGAGCGGACAGCACGCTGGACTTGTGATCCTGTGGTCCCGGGTTCGATCCCAGGCGTCGGCGAGAAACATTGGGCAAAGTTTCTTTCACCCTATGCCCCTGTTACCTAGCAGTAAAATAGGTACCTGGGTGTTAGTCAGCTGTCACGGGCTGCTTCCTGGGGGTGGAGGCCTGGTCGAGGACCGGGCCGCGGGGACACTAAAGCCCCGAAATCATCTCAAGATAACCTCAAGATACACAGGCACAGAGCTCTCACAGTGTGGGCGCTCGCTCGCAGGCCTTCAGAAACAAAGAAAACAATTCAATAGGCTTTGGAATGTGCCCGCATAACACAAGGGAGCGCGTGGGTTAAGACTGTGTGAGATGCGTCAAAGGCGGCATGGGAGAATCATAGGTGACGTAAGGAACGCGTCTAAATGCACCAGTAGTAGCAAAAGGGAAAGGAAGGTCAGAAAGGGTGACGTGGATAAAAAAAAAACTGGATAGTCAGAGACAGGAGGGACAGAGGATCACGTGGAAGGGGCAGCGAGTAACATCAACTAGGAGTGAAGTGTCAACTGGAGCCAGAGTGCGCCTCAATAAGGGTGTATGGGGAGTCGACTCGGGTTGATGACCGCAGAAATAGGATGGAGGGAAGTGGGGGAGGGGGGGGAGGGGGGCAAGGCCCATGATAACTGGATCCTTGCAACAACTGGACCAATATTTAGCAGTGGGAACAAATCTAAATCTACTCTCAGCTCATTTAGTCTCTCTGACAGGTGATAAGTTCAACAACATTGTTTCCTGTGACTTCCTTAGTTCCTATCGTTATATACCTTTGTACTTGTCTGAGGACAAGTCCGCTACACCTACCTGAGAGTGCAACAACACACGCACTCCAGAGTTACAGCACTCGCCAAGAATGACTCACTGTAAGCCTCGTCCACTGGGGTTACAGCTATGTAACGTGTCCACTCCACAGCTGGTGAGTGCACCCCAGGGCAAAGGGACGGGATGGGAAGGGCAGAGACAGATAGTGAGTGCGTGTGTAGGTATGTAGGGACAGGGGGGAGGGTGGTGGTGGGGTGGGGGGATCATGGCAACAGCGGCCAGCAGCCTATGGCGACCACGTGGTGGTGGTGGTGGGTATGGCGCGCGCGGACCTGTACTTCGGGGAAGGTGGCAGCCCTGGTGCGGGACTTCGCGCTGTGACCAACTTGGAGTGGACACACCGCCATAGTGACAGTATTGGGCAGCGCCACTCATCCTGTGAGTGGACACACCGCCATAGTGACAGTATTGGGCAGCGCCACTCATCCTGTGAGTGGACACACCACCATAGTGACAGTATTGGGCAGCGCCACTCATCCCGTGAGTGGACACACCGCCATAGTGACAGTATTGGGCAGCGCCACTCATCCTGTGAGTGGACACACCGCCATAGTGACAGTATTGGGCAGCGCCACTCATCCTGTGAGTGGACACACCGCCATAGTGACAGTATTGGGCAGCGCCACTCATCCTGTGAGTGGACACACCGCCATAGTGACAGTATTGGGCAGCGCCACTCATCCTGTGAGTGGACACACCGCCATAGTGACAGTATTGGGCAGCGCCACTCATCCTGTGAGTGGACACACCGCCATAGTGACAGTATTGGGCAGCGCCACTCATCCTGTGAGTGGACACACCGCCATAGTGACAGTATTGGGCGGCGTCACTCATCCTGTGAGTGGACACACCGCCATAGTGACAGTATTGGGCAGCGTCACTCATCCTGTGAGTGGACACACCGCCATAGTGACAGTATTGGGCAGCGCCACTCATGCTGTGAGTGGACACACCGCCATAGTGACAGTATTGGGCAGCGCCACTCATCCTGTGACTGGACACACCGCCATAGTGACAGTATTGGGCAGCGCCACTCGCCCTGTGAGTGGGCACACCGCCATAGTGACAGTATTGGGCAGTGCCACTCATCTTGTGAGTGGACACACCGCCATAGTGACAGTATTGGGCAGCGCCACTCATCCTGTGAATGGACACACCGCCATAGTGACAGTATTGGGCAGCGTCACTCATCCTGTGAGTGGACACACCGCTATAGTGACAGTATTGGGCAGCGTCACTCATCCTGTGAGTGGACACACCGCTATAGTGACAGTATTGGGCAGCGTCACTCATCCTATGAGTGGACACACCACCATAGTGACAGTATTGGGCAGCGTCACTCATCCTGTGAGTGGATACACCGCCATAGTGACAGTATTGGGCAGCGCCACTCATCCTGTGAGTGGACACACCGCCATAGTGACAGTATTGGGCAGCGTCACTCATCCTGTGAGTGGACACACCGCCATAGTGACAGTATTGGGCAGCGTCACTCATCCTATGAGTGGACACACCGCCATAGTGACAGTATTGGGCAGCGTCACTCATCCTATGAGTGGACACACCGCCATAGTGACAGTATTGGGCAGCGTCACTCATCCTGTGAGTGGACACACCGCCATAGTGACAGTATTGGGCAGCGTCACTCATCCTGTGAGTGGACACACCGCCATAGTGACAGTATTGGGCAGCGTCACTCATCCTATGAGTGGACACACCGCCATAGTGACAGTATTGGGCAGCGTCACTCATCCTGTGAGTGGACACACCGCCATAGTGACAGTATTGGGCAGCGTCACTCATCCTATGAGTGGACACACCGCCATAGTGACAGTATTGGGCAGCGTCACTCATCCTATGAGTGGACACACCGCCATAGTGACAGTATTGGGCAGCGTCACTCATCCTATGAGTGGACACACCACCATAGCAGCATGTACAACACTCCCCAATAGGAAGAAAACCCGCTGGGTTGTTCATCCTGTCACTTGTACCCAGACACAGCTGGGACTGGTCCACCTCCTGATGGTTGTCTATGGCAGGTGCAAGGAGCCATCTCTCAATGTCACAACACTTGCACTTGCGGCTGCACCACAGGACTGGTGCAAGGATTATCTTGAGATGATTTCGGGGCTTTAGTGTCCCCGCGGCCCGGTCCTCGACCAGGCCTCCACCCGCAGGAAGCAGCCCGTGACAGCTGACTAACACCCAGGTACCTATTTTACTGCTAGGTAACAGGGGCATAGAGTGAAAGAAACTCTGCCCATTGTTTCTCGCCGGCGCCTGGGATCGAACCCAGGACCAAAGGCTCACAAGTCCAGCATGCTGTCCGCTCGGCCGACCGGCTTCCCTATCATCAGGAGCCATGAGTGTAAATAATGTGGGAAAGGGAGAGCGCTCTGACCAAAGCATCAGTTTGGCTTAAGGCATTGTGGGTGTAGAGCAAGACTAGTAACTGCTAAACTCACCATAGATGTAAAGTGCCTTGTATAGTGACTGTTGTGAGCCTCTTGTTGAATCACTTGTGATACAAAAACATTATTGATATGCATATTTGTGTAAATTTTGTATAAATGTGTAGATTTGTATGTAACATTAACAAAATTGTGTAACTAGTGTCAAAAGATTGTCTCTTGCTTATGTTGTATAAGATTAGCTACTTGGAACAAAAAGTTCCAAGCAGCACGGGCTATGGTGAGCCCGTAGTCACTTGCTTAGCTAAACGAACTCTGGGGTTCATGGGTTCCTGAACCCATTATGAGCCTCTGTAACCCTTTCCAGCAGGAAATATCGACCCGTCCTCCACGGTGATGGGGCACCACCACCTGCAGAGCAACACGCGGGTTCGTGCACGTACACACGCAAGCGTTATACGACAAAGAGTACTGGGAAGACGGGACACCACGAGCGTGGCTCTCATCCAGTAACTACAGTGAGGTAATTACACACCCCAACTGCCCCACCCACACGAACACTGAGCACTAGACAGTAGTTCTTGAAGCAAAGCGCAGTGAACCCAACGAGGGAGAGAGAGAAAGGGAGGTTTATGATATTCCTGCAGTGGTCTTCAATTATGCCTCAGACAACTACCGGCACCGGTCATGCAATCCATATGGCTCTGGTAACTTTGTTGTGCATATTGGGACATGACCGATCATCTTCCGGTTATATATTATGGCGTACCATCTCCTCCTCCTCCAGCATCTTAAGTGCTTGGAGTGCTCCAGTAATTAGGTACAGGTGTTTTACAGCTTGCTTGATACCTGGTTGATGGGGTTCTGGGAGTTCTTCTACTCCCCAAGCCCGGCCCGAGGCCAGGCTTGACTTGTGAGAGTTTGGTCCACCAGGCTGTTGCTTGGAGCGGCCCGAGGCCAGGCTTGACTTGTGAGAGTTTGGTCCACAAGGCTGTTGCTTGGAGTGGCCCGCAGGCCCACATACCCACCACAGCTCGGTTGGTCCGGCACTCCTTGGAGGAAACCATCTAATTTCCTCTTGAAGATGTCCACGGTTGTTCCGGCAATATTTCTTATGCTTGCTGGGAGGACATTGAACAACCGCGGACCTCTGATGTTTATACAGTGTTGTGTACAACAGAATGTTTATACAGAAGTGTAGTGTTCTGTATATGGCACCTCTGCTCTTCCTCTTAGTTACAACATGTAGTAAAACACCCAAGCCCACCAGCTCCAGCCACACATTTACAGCGTGATTAGCAGTTTCAAGTGATTGGGGCGTGGATCACCTAATACCTAAATACTCAAGTGGCACCCTAGGGGAGGCCTAGAGTCTCTGTTGGACACCAGTTCGGTGCCTCTGAGATCCTCTGTTGTGGGTGATCCCTAGTTTGTCGTAGAACTATCGCCTTCTGCTGCATTTACAGCTTGAGTATCTGTAAATTCTGCATCACGTCTGGGCACGTACACAGCTCTACCCTGTATCTACAATAGGGTAGTGGACGCATACCCCTCAAGGATACACCACACAGCCATGCACCACAGTCATGCACCACACAGCCATGCACCACACAGTCATGCACCACACAGCCATGCACCACACAGCCATGCACCACACAGCCATGCACCACACAGCCATGCACCACACAGCCATGCACCACACAGTCATACACCACACAGCCATGCACCACACAGTCATACACCACACAGCCATGCACCACACAGCCATGCACCACAGTCATGCACCACACAGCCATGCACCACACAGCCATGCACCACACAGCCATGCACCACACAGCCATGCACCACACAGCCATGCACCACAGCCATGCACCACACAGCCATGCACCACAGTCATGCACCACACAGCCATGCACCACAGCCATGCACCACAGCCATGCACCACAGTCATGCACCACACAGCCATGCACCACAGCCATGCACCACAGCCATGCACCACAGCCATGCACCACAGTCATGCACCACACAGCCATACACCACACAGCCATCCACCACACAGCCATGCACCACACAGCCATGCACAACACAGTCATGCACCACACAGTCATGCACCACACAGCCATGCACCACACAGCCATGCACCACACAGCCATGCACCACACAGCCATGCACCACACAGCCATGCACCACACAGCCATGCACCACACAGCCATGCACCACACAGCCATGCACCACACAGTCATACACCACACAGCCATGCACCACACAGCCATGCACCACAGTCATGCACCACACACCCATGCACCACACAGTCATGCACCACACAGTCATGCACCACACAGTCATGCACCACACACCCATGCACCACACAGTCATGCACCACACAGCCATGCACCACACAGCCATGCACCACAGGCCAGGTACACCGCGGCCACACCCAACACCAACATCAATATACAGGAAGCCTCACGGTCCGCCGCACCACCAGCCTTCCCACATCTGATTCCTCCAATGGGAAAGAGGTGAGGAGAAGGAAGGGGTGATTTGTGAGGGGAAGGAAGGGGTGATTTGTGAGGGGAAGGAAGGGGTGATTTGTGAGGGGAAGGAAGGGGTGATTTGTGAGGGGAAGGAAGGGGTGATTTGTGAGGGGAAGGAAGGGGTGATTTGTGAGGGGAAGGAAGGGGTGATTTGTGAGGGGAAGGAAGGGGTGAGGTGTGTGTGGAAGAAGGAAGGGAGAAGTGACGAATGGAAGGTAAAGGGTTAGGAAAAGGGATTAAGAAAGGAGTGAAAAAGCCAGTAAAAAGTAACAGTTTATCGACCTACTTACTTATAACGTCTCCGACACCCTGACAAAGAGGTAATTAACAACACAAACAAGGTACACACATCTCAAGTCATCAACAGGAAGGAACATAATCACACAAGCAGAGGACGGAATACACTTAGTCTGTCTCCTATCCTTTAAAACAGCAGAGGATCTTCAAGTCAAACTCCCCACCAAGTCGTTAGAAAAAAACACCATTGTTCCAGCTGAAGGAAGGGACCAGTTACCCACTCCGTTCTCCTGTAGTACATCACATTTTAACGCATAATTTACCACAGGCCGAAAACTAAAAATGAAGGCGAGATCGAGAGAAATCAAAAATCCTTTTTTTTCCATCGATCCAAAATCTAAGACACAAACTATATCCAGCATTGGGCCCTTGCGTATGGGCCCCAGTGTAGAACAAGGAAATGTTCCTTGTTCTGATAGGAACATGGAAATGATCCTTGACCAGATAAGTACAAGGAAATGTTCCTTGTCTGGTGGACTAAGCTCTCACAAGTCAAGCCTGGCCTCGGGCCGCTCCAAGCAACAGCCTGGTGGACCAACTCTCACAAGTCAAGCCTGGCCTCGGGCCGCTCCAGCAACAGCCTGGTGGACCAAACTCTCACAAGTCAAGCCTGGCCTCGGGCCGCTCCAAGCAACAGCCTGGTGGACCCAAACTCTCACAAGTCAAGCCTGGCCTCGGGCCGCTCCAAGCAACAGCCTGGTGGACCAAACTCTCACAAGTCAAGCCTGGCC
>WNGS01143472.1:0-17018 GCA_020271785.1 Procambarus virginalis
GCATCCCCAAGGGTGTGAGGCAGCGCTCATGCAGCTAGAGCTTACTTGCCAACATTACGGATGAAAAAGCTCTGATAAAGCTGGACTTCAAAAATGCCTTCAATCTGGTTAGAGGGATGCAGTACTCAATGCGGTTATCGCCTTTTTCCTTCCTCTACCCTTTGTAAACTCATGCTACAGCAAGAATCTAACTCTGCTTTTTGGGAACATGAAATCGAATCACAAGAAGGTGTTCAACCGAGGACCCCCTTGCTCCTTTTCTTTTCTGCCTAGTCATCAAGGAAGTCACCGATAACCTGTCCAGTGAGCTCAACATTTGGTTCTTGGACGATGGTACTCTAGCCGTCTCCCCAGACGCACTCTTGGACGACATAAGAATAATTCAGGAGCAAGAGCAAGTCTAGCCTCACCCTGAACCCTTCCAAGTGCGAAATAACCTCCACCAACCAGCCATAATAGAGCAAATAAAGGTTGTTTTGCCTGACATTCATACAACCAACCCCGAGGACAGCACACTCCTAGAAGGAAGGGGAGGAAGGGAAGGAACTCCTAGGAAGCACACCTCTTGGAAGGAAATGCCATCGACGAGGTCCTTGGTAAGAAGATCACTGACCTGAAGAGAATGACGAGAGGATTGAAGACATCGATGCCCATGATGCACTTTACCTCATCACCAGATGCTTGTCCCTCCCCAGGCTGACCTACTTTCTACGATGTTCGCCATCTTTCAACAATATTAAATTAGAAGAGTACGACAGCTTGCTGAAATCAACACTAGAAAAAGCCCTCAATCTTTCCCTCAGCAACTCGCAGTGGAACCAGGCCTCCCTTCCTGTCAGCTCGGGGGCCTGGCGTGCGCACAGCACAAACTGCTGTACCAGCGTTCCTGTCCTCTTCAGTGTTGTCTGACAACTGGTGAAGGAAATCCTACCTGAGCACCTAGTTCTTGTTTAGTGGAATGCATAAGGAGTCAAATTGTGTTAAAAAGAGCTATTTTTAGAAAATTGGAAAACTTCTTTTTCTGATCATATTATAACTAAATGGATTTTGAAGGTTTCATTCAGCCAATAAATATCATTCACAATTTATTAATGAATTTTACAAAAAAAAACACCATAAATTTATATTTAAACATGTAAAAACTATTTGTAATACATTAGGAACAAAATAGTTGTAGAAAAACAATTTATTATAAAACCTTTGTGTTTGGATTTTTTGATAAAAAGTTTCTCAAAGGCTCTCCTGCACCATTCTCAATGTAAATCATTCCCACGCTCCAGGGCTCCACCCATTATTTTGGCAATGGCCAACCATTTTACACTTAGGCCTGAGGTCTGGCTCTCTAGGGCCAATAAGGACTTGGCCCTTATCTCCCGCCAATCATCTTCCCTGAGGTGCCGTGGGAGGCTACATGAATTCCTGAAGATTGAGTCAGTACTCCCCGGCTATGCGGTGGGGACAAGGTACCACTGTATTGGATACCCGCCACTAGTGCACCTCCGGAGCAATGTTTACCAAAACTGGTAATTTATGTTCAAGCCCGTCTCCAGCAAGATAAAGGGTAGGGACATTTGACTCGACTGGTATGGGGAAGGGACCGTTGAGAGGGGAGAGAGAGGGAATGAGAGGGGGAGAGAGGGGAATGGAGAGGGGGAAATCCGAGTGGGGAGGATTGAGTGGGGACGCAAGGTATCACAGAGGTCGGCTGCACGACCACCCCTCAGGTCAAATCCTTGGACCTTGACAAATGGGCGACAGGGGGGGTGAAGGGGGAAGGCAATGACGGGTAAGGGGAGGGGAGAAAGGGAGAAGGGAAGAAGGAAGGAGGGGAGAAAGAAGGAGGGGAGAGGGGGAAGGGAGAACCAATGATCTGAGCACCAGATCATTACAGCGTAATTAATTGCAAATTCACATTAAATACATTATTTTCAATGGACCATTCGAACCTCGTTAAATTAGCGGGTAAGATATTGATTAGGAGAGAAACCCTGTTCTTATTGCATATTTCGACGTTTCAGCCGGATTAGAGCGGTTTAGCTCTAATTAGACAAGTTGCCTTGCCTCCTCCGCATTAGCTCTAATGCGGCTGAAACGTCGAAATATGCAATAAAAACAGGGTTTCTCTCTTGATCAATATATTACTCGCTATTTTAATGAGGTACGATTGTTTGATTGAAAATATGTAGTGAATTTGATCACTACATGCGAGAGCGGGGGGCTTACTCTCGCCGTTTACCCGTTGGAGCTTTCTCTGTGCCAGAACATTGCCGGAGACAGGAGGAAGTTCAACTGGTCAACGGCAGGAGTAAGCCCCCACTCTCGCATGTAGTTAACGAATTCACTACATATACGATATATATGATGCAAACTCGTATTTACACTTTTTCTGAATTTTCAGTTTATTGTTATTAATTCATTAAAAATACGATAAAAATGATGCAAACACATAATTGATTAGAAATTAACCTTAAATACTTCATTTTCAATCAACTATTTGTTTCTCGTTAAAACACAGAGAAAGATATTGAAAAGGGGAGAAGTTTTGTTTTTATTGCATATATCGACGTTTCAGCCGGATTAGAGAGGTTTTACGTGTACATCTTCCATCGGTAATATAAACGGAAAATCAGGAACATTTTAGTAAAATTCTGATGAAAACACATTGATTTTTATCAATTGTATTGGAAACAATATTTTCATATGTCTTTTCTAGAATCTAATTAATACGAAAACTCGCTTTATGATTTGAAGTTAAAATCCTCAAATTTGGTAATATAGTGATGTTTTTCACGTTTTCATGTAGTGTGATTCTACGTAAAAATATTCGATTTTTCCAATATTTCCATACTACTTCATGTTTTCTCACGATATGTGATTTAGCCTTCAAATCTCAAAATTTTACATTATTTTGCACTTTTAAGCAAGTTTTCTTGCATTTTGCTTTGTACTAAAAATCATCGAATTTACCAATATTTTGACATTTATCATCCCCTTTTTATTTCTGTGATTTAAACAAAATATCATCTAATTCGGCAATATTTTGCCGTTTTTTCACGTTTTTCTGAATTTTCAGTTTATTGTTATTAATTCATTAAATATACTATAAAAATGATGCAAACACATAATTGATTAGAAAATAACCTTAAATACTTCATTTTCAATCAACTATTTGTTTCTCGTTAAAACACTGAGTAAGATATTGAAAAGGGGAGAAGTTCTGTTTTTATTGCATATATCGACGTTTCAGCCGGATTAGAGCGGTTTTACGTGTACATCTTCCATCGGTAATATAAACGGAAAATCAGGAACATTTTAGTTAATTCTAATGAAAACACAATGATTTTTATCAGTTGTATTGGAAACAGCATTTTCGTATGTCTTTTTTAGGATGTAATTAATACGAAAACTCGCTCTATGATTTGAAGTTAAATTCCTCAAATTTGGTAGTATAGTGACATATTTTACGTTTTCATGTGGTGTGATTTTACGTAAAAATATTCGATTTTACCAATATTTCGATACTACTTCATGTTTTCTAACATGAAGGCCAAATCGCATATCGATGGGATTTGGCCTTCAAATCTCAAAATTTCACATTATATTGCACTTTTAAGCAAGTTTTCTTGCATTCTGTTCTGTACCAAAAATCATCGAATTTTGCAATATTTTTACGTTTATCATCCCCTTTCTCTTTATGTGATTTAAACAAAATATCATCGAATTAGGCAATACTTTGCCGTTTTTCCACGTTTTTCTGAATTTTCAGTTTATTGTTATTAATTCATTAAATATACTATAAAAATGATGCAAACACATAATTGATTAGAAAATAACCTTAAATACTTCATTTTCAATCAACTATTTGTTTCTCGTTAAAACACAGAGAAAGATATTGAAAAGGGGGAGAAGTTTTGTTTTTATTGCATATATCGACGCTTCAGCCGGATAAGAGAGGTTTTATCAGATAGTTTTATCAGAGATCAGATTTGTCGCATATGTAATGAATTAATAACAATAAACTGACAATCCGTATCCAAGGAGAGAAACCCAGATTTTATTGCATATATCGACGTTTCAGCCGCATTATAGCTGTTTTTGCCGTACATCTTTCTGTAACATACACGGAAAATCTGGAACATTTTAGTTAATTCTAATGAAAACACATTGATTTGTGTGATTTGAACGATTAATGGACTATCTCGTCGTATTTCCCACGTTTTTAAGGATTGCCAGTTTATTGTTATTAATTCAGTACATATGCAACAAAGCTATCTCGTCGTTTTTCCCACGTTTTAAAGGATTGCCAGTTTATTGTTATTAAGTCATTACATATGCGACAAATCTGATGTATACGCGTAATTAATTGCAAATTCACATTAAATACATTATTTTCAATCAACCATTCGTACCTCGTTACAATAGCGACTAAGATATTGATTAGGATAGAAACCCTGTTTTTATTGCATATTTCGACGTTTCAGCCGCATTAGAGCTGATGCGAAGGCAACGGCAACTTGTCTGATTAGAGTTAAAACAGCTCTAATGCGGCTGAAACGTCGAAATATGCAATAAAAACAAGGTTTCTCTCCTAATCAATGTCCTACTCGTTACTTTACCGAGATACAAATGGTTGATTGAAAAAATGTATTACATATGCATTTGCAATTAAATACGAGTTTGCATCATATATATCGTATATGTAGTGAATTCGTTCACTACATGCGAGAGTGGGGGCTTACTCCTGCCGTTGACCAGTTGAACTTCCTTCTGTCTCCGGCAATGTTCTGGCACAGAGAAAGCTCCAACAGGTAAACGGCGAGAGTAAGCCCCCGCTCTCGCATGTAGTGATCAAATTCACTACATATATTCAATCAAACAATCGTACCTCATTAAAATAGCGAGTAATATATTGATCAAGAGAGAAACCTTTTTTTATTACATATTTCGACGTTTCAGCCGCATTAGAGCTAATGCAGAGGAGGCAAGGCAACTTGTCTAAATAGAGCTAAACCGCTCTAATCCGCTGCGTAGAAAAACGGCCATATTTGGCCGTTTTTCTACGTTTTCAAGCATTTACTGTTTATTGCCGTTATTTCATAAAATTTACGATAATGCGGCTGAAACGTCGAATTATGCAATAAAAACAGGGTTTCTTTCCTAATCAATATCTTAGTCGCTATTATAACGAGGTACGAATGGTTGATTGAAAATAATGTATTTAATGTGAATTTGCAATTAATTACGCGTATACATCAGATTTGTCGCATATGTAATGAATTAATAACAATAAACTGGCAATCCTTAAAAACTTGGGAAAAACGACGAGATAGTCCATTATTCGTTCAAATCACACATATCAATGTGTTTTCATTAGAATTAACTGAAATGTTCCAGAATTTCCGGGTATGTTACAGAAAGAAGATGTACTGCAAAAAAAGCTCTAATGCGGCTGAAACGTCGAAATATTCAATAAAATCAGGGTTTCTCTCCTTGGATACGGATTGTCAGTTTATTGTTATTAATTCATTAATGGCATATTTGCATATTAATTGGCATATTTTCGGTATAAAATTCGTAATTTTAAACTGCGAATACATGAAGAAAACCAGAATTTGGCTCCAAAATATGGCTCAAGGGTCAAATTTGGGATGTTTCGGAAATTTTGAAAACTGCAGGGAGTGTTTGGCCAAATTGTTATCCATCGCCGCTCTCAGTAATTGGCATATTTTCGGTATAAAAAATCGTAATTTCAAACTGCGAATACGTGCTGAGAGCCAGAATTTGGCGCCAAAATATGGCTCAAGGGTCAAATTTGGGATGTTTGGGATATTTTGAAAACTGCAGTATGGGTTTGGGCAAATTGTGACCCATCGCTGCTCTCAGTAATTCGCATATTTTCGGTGTAAAAATTCGTAAATTCAAACTGCGAATAAATGCATAAAGCCAGAATTTGGTTCCAAAATATGGCTCAAGGGTCGAATTTGGAATGTTTCGGATATTTTTAAACTGCATGGGGGTTTGGGCAAAATGTGACCCATCACCGCTCTCAGTAATTGGCATATTTTCGGTTTAAAAAGTCGTAATTTCAAATTGCGAATAAGTGCAGCAGAAGAGCCAGAATTTCGCTCAAAAAAAATATGGCCTCAATCGTCCGAATTGGAATGTTTTGATATGCACTAATGCAATTAATAACAATAAACTGACAATCCTTCAAAAACTTGGTCAAAAAACTGACGCAGATAGTCCATTATGCTTTCCAAATCACACAACATCAATGTGTTTTCATTAGAATTATACTGAAATGTTCCAGATTTCCGTGTATTGTTACAGAAAGAAAGATGTACTGCCTAACAAAGGGAACCACTAGAAAGAGAAGTTTCATTATTCAATACATTATTCAAGTCATTATGGTCATGAATGTATGTATAATGTTTAAATATGGGATGGGTACGTATATAATGCTATATACGTGCTATAATAAGTTTATAATGTATATAATCAGAACAAGTTGCACGATTGCCCTCCATCCGCTCTCACTCATAATGAGGCTTGAAAACATCGAAATGAGTGCACCAATAAAAAACATTGGGTAGTTGCTCCTCCTACTCAAATCTTAGTCCGCTATTGTAACGCAGGATACGAATGGCTTGATTCAAAATAATGTATTTAAGTGTGAATTTGCAATTAATAATTACGCGTATACATCAGATTTGTCGCATATGGTAGTGTGAATTACATTAACCAACTTTTCAACTGTGCCAATCCTTAAAACGTGGGAAATACGACGAGATAGTGCATTATTCGCTTCCAATTCCACCAAATCCATGTGTTTTCATTAGAATCAAAATGTTCAGGTTATCGAGTATTGTTATATACCGAAGATAGATGTACTGCAAACAGTTTTCCTAATGCGGCTGAAACGTCCGAAATATGCAATAAAAAATCAGGGTTTCCTTCCTCCCTCCTTGGATACGGATGGTCAGGTTTTATTTATTGTATTAATTCGTTACATATGCGACAAATCTGATGTATACGCAAAAATAATTGCAAATTCACATTAAATACATTATTTTCAATCAACCATTCGCCTACCTCGTAAATTAGCTGTAGACTAAGATAGTGATTAGAAGAGAAGCCCTGATTTTTTATTGTATATTTCGACGTTTCCTCCGAATTAGAGCCTGTTTAGCCTATCTAATCAGACAAGTTGCATTTGCCTCCATCCACCCGCATCAGCTCTAATGCGGCTGACACTACGTCGAAAAATATGCCAATTAAAACAGAGGTTGTCTCCTCCCTAATCATATATCTTAGTCGCTATTGTAACGAGGTAGATATGGTTGATTGAAAATAATGTATTTAATATGAATTTGCAATCATTTACGCGGTATAATTCAGATTTGTTGCATATGTAAAGAATTAATGAAAATAACCTGACAATCGCGTATCCAAGGAGAGAAACCGCTGATTTTATTGCATGTTTGTACGTTTCAGCCGCATTAGAGCTGTTTCTGCAGCCTTCTGTAACATACATAATCTTCTTCTGAGTACATAGTTATCTTGAGATAAATTCTTATTTAGATGATTTCGGGGGGTTTTTAGTGTCCCCACGGCCCCGGTCCCGTCGACCAGGCCTCCACCCCCAGGAAGCAGGCCCGTGACAGCTGACTAACACCGAGCTACCTATTTTACTGCTACGGTACCTTAGGGGACCATACGGTGAAAGAAACTCTGCCCATTTGTTTCTCGCCGGACCATGCCTGAGGATGGAACCCAGGTCCACAGGATCACAAGTCCAGTGTGCTGTCCCGCTCGGCCGACCGGCCTACCCTCGGTAAATCATACACGGTAAATCTGGAACATTTAGGTAATTCGCATGAAACCACATTGTTTTGTGTGGTTTGAATGAATAATGGACTATCTCGTCGCTATTTCCACTGTTTTAAGTGGATTGCCAGTTTATTGTTTATTAATTCATTACATTTGCCCCGACAAAGACTACCTCGTCTTTTCTCCCACGTTTTTAAGGATTGCCAGTTTATTTATATTAATTCAGTGTACATATGCGACAAAATTTATGTATACGCGTAATTAATTATAATTTCACATTAAATACATTATTTATCAAGCCGAACCATCGGCTTCCTCGCTGTACAATAGACGACTAAGATATTGCAGTTTAGGAGAGGACAAACCCTGTTGTTTTATATGCATATTTCGACGTTTCAGCCGCATTAGAAGCCTGAGCAGAGGAGGCAACGGGCAACTTGTCTGATTAGAGCTAAAATAGCTCTAAAGCGGCTGAAACGCCGGAAATATGCAAATAAAAACAAGGTTTATCTCCATAATCAATTTCTTACTCGCTTCTTTACCGAGGTGACGGATGGTTGATTGAAACATAATGTATTTACCTGGTGGATTTGCAATTAATTAGCGTATACATCAGATTTGGTTCATACTTTGTAATGAATTATTAAAAAAAAACTGACAATGTGTATCCAAGGAGAGAAACCCTTGATTTTATTTTACATATTTTCGACTTTTCAGCTGCATTATAGCTGGTTTTTGCAGTACATCCTTCTTTCTGTAACATACACGGAAAATCTGGAACACCACTTTAGATAATTCTAATGAAACACATTGATTTCGTTTGATTTGAACGAATACTGAAACTATCTCGTCGTTTTTCCCAAATTTTAAGGATTGCCAGTTATTGTTATTAAAGTGCAAAACATATGCGCCAAATCTTATAGCTATACGCGTAATTAATTTGCAAATTCACATTAAATACATTATTTTCATATAACCATTCGATACCTCGTTTCAATTAGCCGAGGTAAGATATATGCATTAGGCGAGAAACCTTTGTTTTATTGCATATTTCGACGTTTCAGCCGCATATTAGAGCTATTTAGCTCTAATCAGACACGATGCCGTTGCCTCCTCAGCATCAGCCTTAATGCGGTCTGAAACATCCAACGAAATATGCAATAAAAACAGTGGTTTCACTCCTAATCAATATCTTAGTCGCTATTGTAACGTAGGCCTACGAATGGTTGATTGAAAATATGTATTTAATGATGATTTGCAGTTGACAAGTTCTGCGGTTATACATGCAGATTTGTCGCCATATGTAATGAATAATAACAATAAACTGGGCATCCTTAAAAACGTGGGATACGACGAGATAGTCCTCATTATTCGTTCAAACTCACACAAATCAATGTGTTTTCTTTAGAACTACCTAAAACGTTCCGATCAAGATTTCCGGGTATGTTACAGAAATAATATCTACTGCAAAAACAGCTAAAAAGCGGCTGAAACGTCCGCATATTTGACAATAAAATCAGCGGTTTCTACTCCTTGGAGTACGATTGTCAGATTCTTGTAATTAATTCTTACATATGCGGACAAATCTGATGTATACGCGTAATTAATTAATAATTCACATTAAATACAATTATTTCAATCAATCAAGTCCATTCGTACCTCGTTAAATTCCCGAGTAGATATTGATCAGGAGAGAAACCCTGTTTTTATTGCATATTATCGACATTCATCGCGGATTAGAGCGGTTTTAGCTTTATACAGACAAGTTGCCGTTGCCCTCCTCCGCATCAGCTCTAATGCGCGTTTGAAACGATGCAAAATGTGCCCAATAAAAACAAGTGGCTTTTCTCTCCTAATTACAATATTCTTAGGCGTGCTATTGAGTTTTATATACGAGGTACGAAGTGGTTTGAGTGGAAAATTAATGTTATGTGGGTTTGGTTAATGTGAATATTGCCAAGTAATTAGGCGCATAAATCAGATTATGGTTGCATATGTAGATGAAGTTACTAACAAATAAACTGGCAATCCTTAAAACGTGCGAAAAATTCGACGAGAATAGTCCATTATTCGTTCAAATCACCCAAATCAATGTGATTTCATTAGAATAACTAAATGTTCCAGATTTTCCTTGAAAGATTTTATAGAAAGAAGATCATTTTTTTAAGAGATTTTATAGAAAGAAGATGTACTACAAAAAAATCTCTAATGCGTTGCTGTGGTTCCTTTGCATTATTGCGTTCGAAATAGCCAATAAAATCAGGGTTTTCTCCTCCTTGGATACGGATGGTCAGTTATTGTTATTAATTCATTACATATGCGAACAATCCTGAATGCTAATATGCATAATTGACTGCAAATTCACATTAAATACATTATTTCATTCAACCATTCTTACCTCGTTAAAAATTAGCGATTGAGATATTGATTAGGAGAGAAACCCTGGTTTTTTGCATACATTTCTGACGATTTAGCCGGATTAGAGCAGTTTAGCTCTAATCAGACAAGGTTGCGTTGCCTCCTCCGCATCAGACCTCTATGCGGCTGCAAACGTAGCCCCACAACTATTAATTAAAATCATGGTTTCTCTCCTCATCAATATCCTTAGTCACTATTGTAACGAGGGGTAACGAATATGGTTTGATTGAAATTAATGCTACTTTAATGATGAATTTGCAATAAATTCCGCGTATAAATCAGATTTGTTGCATATGTAATGAATATACTCAACAATAAACTGGCAATCCTTAAAAACGTGCAGAAAACGACGAGATAGTCCATTATTCGTTCAAATCACACAAATTCAATGTGTTTTCATTCGAATTAACTAAACTGTTCCAGATGTTCCTGTGTATGTGACAAAAAGAAGATATACTGCAAAAAACAGCTAACTAATGGAGCTGAATCGTCGAAATATGCAATAAAATCAGGGTTTCATTCCTTGGGACATACCGGATTGTCAGTTTATTGTTATTAATTCATTACATATACGACACATCTGATGCATACGCATAATTAATTGCAAATTGTCACATTAAATAATTATTTTCAATCAACCATTCTGTACTTCGTTAAATTAGCGAGGAAGATATTGATTAGGAGAGAGAAACCTGTTTCTTATTGCATATTTCGACATTTCAGCCGGATTAAAGCCGGTTTAGAAAACCTCTAATCAGACACGTTGACTGTTGCCTCGTTCCGCATCAGCTCTAATGCGGCTGAAACGGCTGAATATATAACAAATAAAAAAAAAAACAGGGTTTCCTCTCCTTATCAATATCTTATTCACTATTGTAACGATGTACGAATGGTTGAATGAAAATAATGTATTTAATGTAGATATTTGCAATTAATTAAGCGTATACATCAGATTTGTGCATATGTAATGAATTAATAACAATAACCTGGGCCCAATCCTTAAAAACGTGGAGAAAAAGACGAGCATAGTGCCTTATTCGTTCAAATCACACGAATCAATGTGTTTTCATTAGAATTAACTAAAGGTTCCTGAATTTCCCTATTCCCTAGGTGTATGTTACAGAAAGAAGAGTGCTACTGCAAAAACAGCTCTATCGCGGGTCCTGAAAACGTCGAAATCTGCAATAACATCAGGGGTTTCTCTCTTTGACTACGGATTGTCAGTTTATTGTTATTAATTACATTACATATGGTCGACAAATCTGATGTATTCGTAATTAATTGCAAATTTCTCTTAAAATAGCTTATTTCAATCAGCCATTCGTGTACCTCGTTAAATTAGTGAGGAAAATATTGATTAGGAGAGAACCCTTTTTTATTTGCATATTTCGACGTTTCAGCCCGGATAAGAGCGGTTTTAGCTCTTAATCAGACAAGTTGCCGTGCTTCCTCCGCATCAGTTATAATGCGGCTGATACGTCGAAACATGCAATAAAACACTCGTTTCTGTCACATGATCAATATATTACTCGCTGATTTAACGAGGCTACGATTGGTTGATTGAATATATCTACTGAATTCGTTCACTACAAGCTAGAGCGGGGGCTTACACCCCTGCCGGGTTTAACCCGTGGAGCTTTCTCATGTGCCAGAACATGGGGGTCCGGAGACTGGAGGACGGTCTAACAGGTAAACGTCGGGAGTAAGCCTCCACTCTCGCATATACTGTGGACGTCATTTACTTCTTATACGATATATATGATGCAAACTCGTATTTAATTACAATATGCCTCATTAAATACATTATTTTCAATCAACCATTTGCTATCGCCGTGTAAAGTAGCGAGCAGGACATTGATAGCGAGAGAAACCTTGTTTTATTGCATATTCTACGACGTTTCAGGCGCATTAGAGTTGATGCGGCAGGAGGCAACGGCAACTTGTCTGATCTAGAGCTAAAACAGCTCTAAATGTAGGCTGAAATGTCGAAATATGCAATAAAAACAGGTTATCTCTCTTCTAATCCATATCTTACTCGTTTTTGTAACGAGGTAACGAATGGTTGATTGAAATATGTATGTAATGTAAATTTGCAATTAATTAACGCGTATACATCAGATTTGTCGCCTACGTAATAATATTAATAACAATAAACTGGCCATCCTTAAAACGTGGAAAATACGATGAGTCCATTACTCGTTCAATCACACAAATCATGTGTTTTTCATTAGAATTAACTATTATGTTCCAGATTTTCCGTTTTTGTTACAGAAAGAAGATGTTATGTTACTGCAAAAACAGCTCTAATGCGGTCTGGAAACGTCGAAATATACAATAAATCAGGGTTTCTCTTCCTGGATACGGAGTGTCAGTTGATTGTTATTAATTCATACATATGCGACAAATCTGATGTATACGCGTAATGACTGCAAATTCACATTAAATACATTAATTTCAATCAACCATTCGTACCTCGTTAAATATAACCGAGTAATAGATTGATAATGAGAGAAACCCTGCTTTAATTGCATATTTCGACATTTTCAACCGGAGTAGAGCGGCTTTTAGCTCTAATCAGACAAGTGACGGTTGCCTCTCTCCCGCATCAGCCTCTAATGCGGCTGAAACGTTGAAATATGCCAATACAAACAGGGCCTTTCTCTCCTAATCATAATCCATTATAGTCGCTATTGTAAGGAGGTATGAATGGTTGATTGACAATAAGGTATTTAATGACTGATTTGCAATTAATAGCGCGTATACATCAGATTTGTCGCTATATGTAATGAATTATAACAATAAACTGGCAATCCTTTAAAAACGGGAAATACGACGATATAGTCCAATTATTCGTTTAAATCACACAAATCAATGTGTTTTCACTTGAGAATTAACTAAATGGTTCCAGATTTTCCGTGTATGCTCTTACAGAAGGAGTATGTACTGCAAAAACAGCTTTAATGCGGTTTGAAACGTCGAATTATGCCATAAAATCAGGGCTTTCTTCTCCTTGGATACGGATTTGTCAGTTTTTGCTTATTAAATTCATTACATATGCCGGTGGGAGACAAATGCTGATGTATACGCATAACTTAATTTGCCCAAATTCCACATTCAATACATTATTTTCTATTATCCATTCGTACCTCGTTAAATTAGCGAGGAAGATATTGATTAGGAAGAGAAACCCTGTTTTTATTGCTCTTCGACATTTCAGCCGGGATAAAGCGGGTTTTAACTCTAATCAACAGTTGCTCGTTGCCCTCTTCCGCATCAGCTCTAATGCGGCTGAAACGCTGAATATGCAATAAAACAGGGTTTTCATACCTCCTATCAATATCTTAGTCGCTATGCTATTGGAACGAGTACGAATGGTTGATTGAAAATAATGTATTTAATGTGAATTTGCACATTAATTCCGCGTATAGAGTAGATTTGTGCATATGTAATGAATTAATAACAATAACTGCGCAATCCTTTAAAACCGTGGGAAACGAGAGATACTTGGAGTGACTGATACTTCGGCATCAAAACGTGGTCACGAATTCATTACGTTCAAATCACACAAATCAATGTGTTTTCATAGAGTGAATTAACTAAAATTGCCCCTTCCAGATGTTTCCGTGTATGTTAACAGAAAGAAGTGTACGGCAAAAACAGCTATAATTGCGGCTGACTAACGTCGAATATGCAATAAAGTCAGGCCGTTTCTCTCTTGGATACCGTGATGTGTCAGTTTATTGGTTATTAATTCAATTACATATGCGAAAATTCTGAAGTATACGCCGCGTAATTAACTGCAAAATTCACATTAAATACATTATTTAAATCATACCATTCGTACCTCGTTAAATTAGCCGGTAAGATTAGAAGTAAATTAGCAAGAGAAACCCAGTTTTTTCATTGCCATATTTCGACGTTTCAGCCGCATTAGAGCGGTTTTAGCTCCTAATCAAACAAGTTGCCGTGTCCTCCAACCGCATACAGCTCCATATGCGGCCTGAAAACGTCGAAATATGCAATATACAACAGCGTTGCTCTCCTAATCACTATCTTAGTCGCCTATTGATAACGATAGGTACAAATGGTTGATTTGAAAATAATATATTTAATGCTGAATTTGCAATTAATTACGCGTATACAATCCAGATTTGTTGCATAGTAAATGAATTAATAACAATAAACTGGCAATCCTTAAAAACGTGAGAAAACCGACGTAGATAGTCAATTTATTCGTTCAAATCACACACAAATCAATGTGTTTTCATTTAAGGAATTCACTAAAATGTTCTCAGATTTTCCGTGTATGTCCATGAAACGAAGATGTACTGCAATGCAAAACAGCGTCTAATGGCGGCGAGAACGTCGAAATATGCAATAAACTCAGGGTTTCTCTCCCTGGATACGGATTGTCAGCTTTCATTGTTACTTGATAGTCATTACATATGTGACAAATCTGATGTATACGCGTAATTAATTGCACAATCACAATAAATAGATATTTCCAATCAGCCTATTCGCTACCTCGTAAATTAGCGTGCTGAAAATATTGATATAGGAGAGAAACCCTGTTTTTATTGCATATTTCGACGTTTCAGCCGGATAAGGAGAGCGGTTTAGGCTCTAATCAGACAAGTTGCCGTTGCCTCACTCGCCTCAGCTCTAATTGCCGGCTGATACGTCGGAAACATGCCAATAAAAAGCACTGGTTTCTGTCATGATGCAATATATTACATCGGCCTGTTTTAACGAGTTACGATTTGTTGATTGAATATATCTAGTGATTTCGTTCAACAACATGCGAGAGGCGGGGGCTTAACACACCGCCGTTTACCTCGTTGGAGGCTTCTCTCTGTAGGCAGACAATTGCCGGAGACTGGAGGAGGTCTAACAGGTAAACGGCGGGAGTAAGCCTCCACTCTTGCATGTAGTGAAGCTATTCACTACATATATCGATATATATGATGCAAACTCGTATTTAATTGCCAAATGCTCATTAAATACATTATTTTTGCAATCAACCATTTGTATCTCGGTAAAGTAGCGAGCAGTAGGACATATGATTAGGAGAGCAAACCTGTGTTTATTGCCATATTTCCGACGTTTCAGCCGCATTAATGAGCTGATGCGGAGATCAGGCAACGGGACAACTTGTCTGCATTTAGAGCTAAACAGCTGAAATGTGGCCTGAAACGTCCGAATAAGGCCAATATAAACATGGTTTCTTTCCTAAGCAATATCGTACTCGTTATTGTAACGAGTATGGGAATGGTTGATTGAAAATAATGTATATTAATGTAAATTTGCAATTAATTAGCGCGGTATACATCTAGATTTCGCATATGTAATGAATATATAACAATAAACATGGCCATCCTTAAGAATGGGGGGGCGTGAGAAATACGATGAGGTCCATACTCGTTCAAATCACAGGAATCAATGTGTTTTCATTTAGAATTACAACTAAAATGTTCCAGATTGTCCGTGTATGATACAGAAAGAAAGAATTTGTACTGCAAAACAGCTCTAAGGCGGCTAAATCGTGGAAATATGCAATAAAAATCAGGCTTGCTCCCCTTGGATACGGAGTGTCAGTCTATTGTATTATTCATTACATATGAGACAAATGTGATATATGTACGCTCGCTAATTGACTGCAAATTCACATTAAATACATTATTTCAATCAACCATTCGTACCTCGCTTAAAATTCACCGAGTAAGATGATTGCATATGGAGGAAGAAACCCTGTTTAATTGGGGGCTATTTCGACATATTCAACGGCGGATTTAGAGCTGTTTCGCTCTAATCAGACAAGTTGACGTCTGCCTCCTCCGCATCAGGCTCTAATGGGCGTGGCTGAAACGTTTAAATATGCCAATACAAACAGGGTTTCTCTCCTAAGTCATATCTTAATTCGCCTATTGTAACGTGGTATGAATGGTTGAATGAAATAATGTATTTAATGTGAATTTGGCAATTAATTACGCGTATCAATCAGATTTGTCGAATATGTACATGAATTAATAATAATAAACCTGGCAAGCTCTTAAAAACGTGGGAAATACGACGTTATAGTCCATTATTCGTTTACATCACACAAATCAATGTGTTTTCATTAGAAATTAACTCAAATGTTCCAAATTTTCCGTGTATGTTACAGAAAGAAGACTGCTACTGCAAAAACAGACTCTAAGGCGGCTGAAACAGTCGAAATTGCAATAAATCAGGGTTTGCTCTCGTCTGGATTACGGATGGTCAGTTTATTGGCCTTATTAATTCTTTATATTTGCGACAAATCTGTTTTATACGCTTAATTAATTGAAAAATCACAGTAAATACATTTATTTCAATGTCAACCATTCGCTACCTCGTTAAATTAGGCTGAGTAGATTAGAAGATATTAGCAATGAGAAACCCAGTTTTTATGCATATTATCGTACGTGTTCACGCGCCATTAGAGGGCGTTTAGCTCTAATCAGAGCAAGTTGCCGTTGCCTCCACCGCATCAGCTCTAATGGCTGGATGAAAGTGCGAAATATGCAATAAAAAGCAGGCGTTGCTCTCCTGAATCAATACCCATATAGCCTACCCCCAAAGTTAGTCTTGCCTACGAGTTACAAATGGTTAATTGAAAAATATATATTTAATGTGAATTTGCAATTAATTACGCTCGCTATAATTCAGATTTGTTGCATATGTAACTGAATTAATAACAATAAACTGGCAATCCTTAAACGACGAGAAAACGACGAGATGTTCGTCATTAT
>WNGS01143473.1:0-11939 GCA_020271785.1 Procambarus virginalis
TATATGAATAATATGCAGTTGTCTTTGACACTGATAGATAAGTACTGTGGTTTCTAACACAGAACAGTATAATATATGAATGCTTACTTGTTAATGGATATGGTGGCTTAAGCCACTGCAAACAATTGTTTATTAGATATATAGCTATGATAAATATTGGCTGATAGCTAGGTTAGGCTAGAATATGTAAAAATTATTCCAATGCAAAATCAAGAAGTTCTTATGTATTTCCTGGAATAATATAGTCTAGTTTATAGACTATCTAGGTTCAAAGGACCAATAATTATCTAGTTTCTAGACTATCTAGGTTCGAAGGACCAAAAATGTGGGAAAAACCTGCTAAGATTGATATAAGAGGAGACTACCAGGGACTTGTACTGAACTAAATTAAAAAATTACTGTATGCAAATTAATTCAACTAAAATCTCTAGCTAGGGTCGTAAATCCTAGCTTCTCTTTTCCTAATGACAGATAATGGGCTGTAAGGGGCAGGTGGGGTGAGTGAATTAGTTGATAGGTTGATTGCAGTTCCACGTCCACCTGCCAACAGTATCTCACATCAGCTTGTATTTTATACAAGGATAAGATTTAATAATTCAGTTATTTGACTGAACACTGGCTCTGTTTAAATCAGAGATTTAAACATACACAGTCTAGCCTAGCACCTTAGCAATTAACAGCCAATACACTTATACTTTAAACAACTTAAATTGTAAATTGTAAAGTATGATAAATGACCTAATGTATGGTCTGAGTACTGTTACTGAGTACTAAAATTATATTCAATTAAATGAACTTATATGATTACTTAAAAATAACTAAGCAAGCAATTGTTAACTTAATTTATATATTCAAGTATATGCAATGTATATGATCAATGTATATGATTCAATACAGTCAGCTTGTTGTATCTCTTCCTACACTCTGGACACTCATGAGTATTTGTTTATTTATTGTACCAACTTTTCTGACAGTGGACACTCATGAGGTTCAGAGCTTGGATAAGATTCTGCTGTACCACAATATTAATAATAAACTCACAGAAATATGAGGCGTTGCCTCGCCTTATTACCGAAAGACAGATTTATAGAATATTAAAGTCACAAGCATACAATTGGCCAACCATATACCAAAATAACATTCAATATACTTCTCTGCCAGTCGGGTGCCTGTCTGACAAGTGTGCCAGACTGAATAAACTCTCTTGGCGAGTTTAGGCACGATATTTTATAAAACAGCGTTGCTGTATGATCTTGTAGCGTCGCTGCGGGATTTTAACTGCGTTGCAGAAGGATGATAGTTGATGAAGGTGGTGGAGACAAGTGTCACTGTGTGCTCCGCTCTACACTTATAGATATAAATGTTCTAGGATTTTCCTTGTTGATATATTGTCCAGGTACTCCCCCAGTTCTAGAGAGTGTTCACTGGTGATAATGATATTAGATAAGGTGTCCTAAGCCAAAAATGTTCGCTAAGGGACCGTCACTGTTCACAGTTGTGTAAACATACGCGTTCTGCCCGCGGGCTGTGGTGGGCGCTTCTCTCCCGAGATGCCCCCCCCATCCCCTTGAAAGGGGTAGCTTTGAATGAATATTGATTGATTATTTTTACAGTCTAGACTTATGATTGAGATAAGATGTGATTATAATAAAATATGATATAGGATTTAAAGATTATAAGTAGTACTTGATAATACCACTGACTCTTAATAAGGATTCGATTTTATCTCTACCGGATACTACGTCAGTGTTCCAATGAATTTTTAATTAACGAATCCTTCTAGAAGCTTCTGAATCCTTGAAAGAACATGCACTAAGTCACGTAGGCATCTATAGGGCCCTATGGCGTACGTAATCATAGTGGCATCATCTAGGATCAAGCTATATATAATGAATCTATTGTGATTCTGATATGATTCTGATATGATTTTGATTTGATATAGATATGATTTGATATGATATTGATATGATATAGAAATAATACATTTCTTAGATGATTATTAGATATGGTGGGTAAAAATTTCCCACAGTACCGTCCCAGTCGTGTTGGTACCCCTGGTACCGTCCCGGTCTGGGTGGTACCTCTTGGTACCGTTCCAGTCGTGGTGGTACCCCTGGTTCCGTCCCAGTCGTTGTGGTACTCCCTGGTACCGTCACAGTAGTGTTAGTACTCCCTGGTACCGCCCCAGTCGTGGTGGTACTCCTGGTACCGTCCCAGTAGTGGTGGTACCCCTGGTACCATCCCAGTCGTGTTGGTACTCCTGGTACCGTCCCAGTAGTGGTGGTACCCCTGGTACCGTCCCAGTCGTGGTGGTACTCCCTGGTACCGTCCCAGTCGTGGTGGTACCCTCCTGGTACCGTCCCAATCGTGGTGGTACCCCTGATACCGTCCCAGTCGTGGTGGTACTCCCTGGTGCCGTCCCAGTCGTGGTGGTACTCCCTGGTACCGTCCCAGTTGTGGTGTTACTCCCTGGTACCGTCCCAGTCGTGGTGGTACTCCCTGGTACCGTCCCAGTCGTGGTGGTACCCTCCTGGTACCGTCCCAATCGTGGTGGTACCCCTGGTACCGTCCCAGTCGTGGTGGTACTCCCTGGTACCGTCCCAGTCGTGGTGGTACTCCCTGGTACCGTCCCAGTTGTGGTGTTACTCCCTGGTACCGTCCCAGTCGTGGTGGTACTCCCTGGTACCGTCCCAGTAGTGGTGGTACTCCCTGGTACTGTCCCAGTCGTGGTGGTACTCCCTAGTACAGTCCCAGTCGTGGTGGTACTCCCTGGTACCGTCTCAGTCGTGATGGTACTCCCTGGTACCGTCCCAGTCGTGGTGGTTCTCCCTGGTACCGTCCCAGTCGTGGTGGTACTCCCTGGTACCGTCCCAGTCGTGGTGGTACTCCCTGGTACCGTCCCAGTCGTGGTGGTACTCCCTGGTACCGTCCCAGTCGTGGTGGTACTCCCTGGTACCGTCCCAGTCGTGGTGGTACTCCCTGGTACCGTCCCAGTCGTGGTGGTACTCCCTAGTACAGTCCCAGTCGTGGTGGTACTCCCTGGTACCGTCTCAGTCGTGATGGTACTCCCTGGTACCGTCCCAGTCGTGGTGGTACTCCCTGGTACCGTCTCAGTCTTGGTGGTACTCCCTGGTACAGTCCCAGTCGTGGTGGTGCTCCCTGGTACCGTCTCAGTCGTGGTGGTACTCCCTGGTACAGTCCCAGTCGTGGTGGTACTACCTGGTACCGTCCCAGTTGTGGTGGTACTCCCTGGTACCGTCCCAGTCGTGGTGGTACTCCCTGGTACCGTGCTAGTCGTGGTGGTACTACCTGGTACCGTCCCAGTTGTGGTGGTACCCCTGGTACCGTGCAAGTCGTGAAGGTACTCCCTCTTACCGTGCTAGTCGTGGTGGTACCCCTGGTACCGTCTCTGTAGTAATGGTACCCCTCGTAGCGTTCCAGTTGTGGTGGTACCACTGGTACCATGCAAGTAGTGGTGGTACCCCCTTGTACCGTCCCAGTCATAGTGTTACCCCTGGTACCATCCCAGTCGTGGTGGTACTCCCTGGTACCGTCCCAGTCGTGGTGGTACCCCTGGTACCGTCCCAGTAGTGGTGGTACTCCCTGGTACCGTCCCAGTCATGGTGGTGCTCTCTGGTACCGTCCCATTCATGGTGGGTATCCCTGGTACCGTCCCAGTCGTGGTGGTTCCCCCTGGTACCATCCCAGTCGTGGTGGTACTCCCTGGTACCGTCCCAGTCATGGTGGTGCTCTCTGGTACCGTCCCATTCATGGTGGGTATCCCTGGTACCGTCCTAGTCATGGTGGTGCTCTCTGGTACCGTCCCAGTCGTGGTGGTGCTCTCTGGTACCATCCCAGTCGTGGTCTTTCCCTCTGGTACCGTCCCAGTCGTGGTGGTACCCCTGGTACCGTCCTAGTCGTGGTGGTACTCCCTGGTAGCTTCCTAGTCGTGGTGGTACTCCCTGGTACCGTCCCAGTCGTGGTGGTGCTCTCTGGTACCATCCCAGTCGTGGTCTTTCCCTCTGGTACCGTCCCAGTCGTGGTAGTACCCCTGGTACCGTCCCAGTCGTGGTAGTACCCCTGGTACCATGCCAGTCGTGGTGGTACTCCCTGGTACCTTCCTAGTCGTGGTGGTACTCCCTGGTACCGTCCCAGTCGTGGTGGTACTCCCTGGTACCGTTGTAACAAACGAGCTGTTTTAGATATGATCCAGAAGGTTCTAGAAGCCTCGTGTAGGAACCTGACCCCAGCAAGGTCACATCCCCCTGGGAATTAGCAGTCTGGGTCACAAAATGGCTGGCACCCTTTGTCTCATAGCAACGTATAATGAATCATTCTGTAGTATTCACTTATTTAGAGAAATTAGCCTTCATTCATTTTGTATTCAAATTGTATGGTATAGTTTTACTGTTTATAATATCAAGAGTATTCTAATTATTAGGAGAATGAGTTAAGTCACCATCAGTGACGTCACGAGCCGTGACTAGACCTCTGCGCAGAAGGATTTGAGTGACCTCAGCAGTCACAGGTCATCAGAGGTTTCCATGTCCACTATTTCTCAAAGGTCAAATAGCCATTTTGTAATCGGGAATAGCTCTTCCTTAAGATGTTTGTGTAATTAACTTCAGTTAAAATATTTCAACCAATCTGGATCATTCAGTGCAACAGAGGTTAATTGTTAAAACTTAAGCCTTGATAGTAACTTAGTCTATGCGGAAGAATACAATGCTCTGGGTTTCTGGGTAGAGAAGCATGTGGGAAGCACAGTGTGGGATCATGAGCGATTCGGGCAGGTGGCCTCCATCATTGGCCCCAAGACAGCACAAACATCTAGCTGGTCGCCTAAGGTAAAGTTGCTCAGAGGTTTTTGGATAGGGAATAGGTCAACCCATTGTCATTCAGGGAGTGTTCAGTTTAGGGAGTGCTTCAATTTCTTAGATTTTGTTTTAGTTTGTTGAATAAATTAATTAGTTAGTAATGTGCATTTTCATTATTTCCATTTTTGTGTATTTATGTGAATTGGTCCGTACCACGTGGGTAGCCTCAGAGGCCGAGTTGAATTGGGCGCCGATTCTAACACCGAATCGGAATTCATTATTCCCGTTGATTTTTAATTAATTCCACACTTAAGATCCAAGGTTATATGTTACTAGTGGGGATCAAGCCCCAAGGTTGATTGATTAGCATGAGTGATCCAGTCCTCGATCATTGCTCAGTGTTACTGGTCTGGTGGTGGCGGCGAAGGCGATTCTAGAGCTTTGCTAGAAGTCTATTTCACGTCATACGGGTTGCAGAATCTTATTAAGTCGGTCTATCGTCTTAAGACCACGTGGCGTGGGGTCGGCTAAAAGTAAAAGTTTTGGGGTCCCTTAGAAAGAGAACAAAAAGTTAGAATACGGGTACAGAGAGAAAGGGGGAGAATAGAACTATAGAACCCCCCCCCCCCCGTGTTACAATGGTGCACAGCGGTGGTTTCAACAATTTTGTTTGAAATTGTTGAAAGGCTCACGCGTCTAGCCATTCGGATACGTGCGTGGATGCTAGGGAGTCAGTCGCGGGCCGCGGGCCAGGATTAGCAGTGCGCCTCACAACAGTGCGTTTGAGTGGGGATTGGCAAATCTTGGGGTCATGCGGGCTGATACGATTAAGGTTTAGTTAGTAAGATTAAGATTATTGAGTAGGAGACCTCTCCGAATTGATTGGACTGGGTACCTTACTCGACCCATTGCAATTGGTTCAGAGGTATTGGGAGCCGCCATACTCTCAACAGCAGTTCCTTGTGGGCTGTCTGGGCGGATTTATCTGTGGGACGCCGGGAGATAGATCCGAGGGCGTTGTTAGACGACCCAAAACGCTAGGAAAAACGTAAATCCGTGAAGGGCGTTGCAGCTTCCGAGGGACGGACTAGTAAACTACCTAGCAACGTTTCAACGACTAAGTGATCGCACACTTAGTGGAGGTTGAGTCGCCTCTAGTCTTAATTATTGCTGAAAGCTGCGTATCACTCTGTTAGAATCTAGATGGTCGAGACCTCAAGACTAGGCGCGTTATGGCGAGCCGGTAGGAGCAATTATAGAATTAAGTCGAGTGTATCTTCGAATTAAGTATAATGTGACGGTAAAGTAGTGGAGTATGGTGGTCGGCAGTCTTCCACTGGCAGATGTTAAGGCCAGGCCACATATAAAAACAAAAAGTAAAAAAAAAAGGAAAAAAAGAATGACTGCGTGTTTGATAATCTGTGGTAAGGTAAGGGAAGAGACATAAAACACAATAATAAACAATGCTCTTTAATAACACTAAGAAACAAATTGAAATAAAGGCAAAATCTTGGCTTAATGGTGCAGAACAACAAGTGGAAAAATAACTGAACATAAAACTGAATTACGTTAACCCTTAAACTGCGCATGGCGTATATATACGCCCTGAGTAACATGTCCCACGGTGCGCATGGTGTATATATACGCCATAGGATGCCACGCCCGATTCAAATGGCCCGCGGCTACACGGGGTTCACATTAGCTTCCTCAGGGCTCTTGTAAACAGACGCAATTTAAAAAAAAAATCGTGGGCATTATTCTCAGGTGTGAGAGGCACATTACTGTTGGAGCAACCAAGGCTGGCGCACGCAGCATGAGCGAGCAGCATTGCTGTTCAGCTTGTGACCACAGCATCGCCGAAAAATGTCAAAATAAATATATAATTGTTATTATTTAGTGATGACAATATTACAGATGACCCCTGACTGTGATATAAATAACCAGGGTTGTGATAATAGCAAGATTGTTGTAATAATTAGCGCTGTAAGAGGAGTGATGCTGAGAGACGGAGGGAGACAGCATCGTTTACTGACTGTGTGGCCACCTGTTATTGTTTACATTCACCATACCAGCTCAGTGGTTCTCTATGGTGAACACAAATGTAGATACTTATATACAATGTGTGTATTAGTGTAATAACAGCAAAAGGATTATGCTGGGAGGAGCCATTTGGGTGACGGAGGTGACGTCGTCTGCACGATTTGTCTAGCTGTTTAGAGAGTGGCCACTATGCTCTTTGGGCGCACTACAAGCTTAGGTGTCCAGTTACGGTGCATAAAACATGTAGATATTTATATATAATATGTGTATATAGGGTAATAACACTGCAAACAGTATTGTTGGGGGAGAAAGTTTAGTGTGTGTGTGACCTTGAATGAGTGAGGGCCAGCCGCCAGCTGTGTATACCGACGACTCTTAGTGCCTGAACTAACTATATCAGCTTAGCTGTACAGTTGTGGTGAACAAAATATATACATACTTATATATAAAGTCTGTATATAGTGTAATAACACCACAAATGGTATTGTTGGGGGAGAAAGTTTAGTGCGTGTGTTGAGGGAGTGGCTGGCTGGTGTGTGGCGGTAACTCTTCGTTGCTTTTCGACTCTCAATACCAACTTAGTGGTTCGTTATGGTGACCAAAATATGCAGATACTTATATATAACCTGTGTATAGAGTGTAATAGCAGCAAAACTATTTGTTTATTGTTTTATGAACATAATAATTGAATTACTAATATGCACACCATACGTTTGAGTATAGCGATTATTCACCACTTTTATTATATAAATATATTACAATACACACTATTGAATAATATTACTGCAAAAAAACTAAGAAAAAATCAATCGGAGACATTGAAACAATTAGGTAATAATATCTTTGTGGCAACTCCCATCTGTCAGCGCGGGTGACGCTGACCGGCCCTGACGACCGCTCTGTCAACGCCCACTTTTTGCCAGACTTCCTCGGTCAATTGCGCCCAAAATATGTCACCTACGATTTTTTTGCTATTTTTCCCGTGCTCAGGGGACACAAATTAACATGTTTAGAAGACGAAAAAAAAATTTTGAATTTTTTTTTCTTGCGCACAGGGGTGTAAATGTCCCCAGGACCCCTGAGTAGTGTAAGGGTTAAAGGGAGGAGAAGTGACATAAAATAACAAGTAAAATAATAGTAGTGCTGGGAATATATGCGCTAGCTATAAACCTCTATTTGATCACACAAGGTGGGTCAAGTAGGTGTTCACAGCACGAGCACAAGATATATTCTGGTGAGAGAATGGCTGGGCGGTCTTGACAATGGCTAGCGAGGAATGTGATTGGCGTGGAGCTGGAGTGGTGTGTTGGTTAGCGGCCAATGAGAACGCAGGGCGTCCAGTAACAAGCAGTTTGTCTGGGACTGTAGCCGTCGGCGCGACCAGGTGTGCAGAAGTGGGGGGAAGGAGGGAGTTGCAGGTGCGTGTGGCTGTCTTGATATATACGTTAAGCCACTATAAAACGTATCTTGCATATTGTTGAGAATGGGACGATGGGAAGATATAGCAGGCTAAATATCTGGGAAGAGATTATCGTCACAACTCTCCCCCGAAGCCTGCAGTTCTGGTAGAGTCACGTTCACGGGAGGTAGAGTGGGAGGTGGAGCTGCCTCTACCTCATGCACTCTGGAGAGGGCGTCAGCGATGATGTTATCAGGCCCCTTGATGTAGCAGATCTTTAAATTGAAGCCTTGAAGATATAAAGCCCATCGCAGCAGACGTTGGTTATTAAATTGGGCTTGATGTAGGAATCTCAGAGGGTTGTGGTCCGAATAGATGGTAGTGGACCTAGCACCGTGCAGATATGGTGCAAAGTGTTGTAAGCTCAGGACGATGGAGAGGAGTTCCTTCTCTATAGTACTGTAGTTTTTCTGATGAGGCTTCAACTTGCAACTGTAGTAGCTGACAGGTAGAACCTCCTCGCCTCGCTGCTGCATTAAGACACTTCCGATGCCGGTACCACTGGCGTCGACATGGAGGATGAAAGGCTTCTTGATATCTGGTGAGGCGAGAATAGGATTAGAACAGAGGAGGAATTTGAGTTGTTCGAAGGCAACGGTTTGCTCCCTGGTCCAATTATACCGTTGCTTGGGACTGGTTAAGGTGATTAATGGGGTTGCAACAGTGCTAAAATTCTTCACAAACCTACGGTAATAGGAAGCAAGACCAAGGAAGCGCAGGAGCTGCTTCCTGGTAGTAGGCTGTGGATACTGTTGGATTGCTTGAATGTGGATATTTAACGGAGCCAGGCTGCCACTCCCTATAACATGACCCAGGTACCGCACTTTACCTTTCGCGAAGGTGGACTTGCCCAGATTGATGGTGAGGCCGGCTTTCAGGAGCTTGTAGAACAATCGTTGTAGCTGGAGCAGGTGTTCGCTCCAGGTGTTGGATGCTACCACGATATCATCCAAATAGGCGTAGGTGTTGTCCAAGCCCTGGATGACGCGGTTGACAGCTCTCTGAAAGGTGGCTGGGGCATTGCAGAGTCCAAAGGGAAGGCGATTGTACCTGAAAAGCCCGAACGGGTTATAAAGGCAGACAGTTCTTAGCTCGCTCCGTTAAACTCACCTGGTAATAGCCCTTGAGTAAGTCTACCTGAGACAGGTAGCGGGCATTACCAATGGCATCAAGTATGTCGTCTATCCTAGGTATTGGGTAGGCGTCCTTCACTGTGACCCGGTTCAACTTCCTATAATCCGTGCAAAGACGGATTTTGCCGTGAGGTTTGGGTACCAGGATGCATGGTGAGGCCCAGGGGGACTCACAGGGGGTAGCCAGTCCATGGTCCAAGAGATACTGTACCTCAGCACGCATGACTTCCGTTTTGCTAGGGCTGATTCGGTAGAACGGTTGGCGAATCGGCTGGGTGTCAGGTAGCAGTTGGATGTCGTGCGAGTCACAGTACACTCTTGGGGATCATCTCGAAACAACTCCTGATGTTCTCTGATGAGTTTGATGAGTGAAGCACTATTATCGTCCTGAAATGATTGTGAAGGTCAGTAAGGATTTCCGAATTAGAAAGCGCTGTCTCAGTGTCAGTGCTTTCGGAAGGAGAAGCAGGGAAGGTCTCACTGTGGCTGTATGGACCTGTAAATGAGGTGAAATTGGTTAACACAGTGGGAGGAACCCCATGATAGGGCTTGAGTAGATTGATGTGGCACAGCTGGGTCTTCCGCCGCCTATCGGGGGTCTCGAGAACGTAGTTGAAGTTGTTCCGGCACTCCTTAACACGGTAGGGTCCTGAGAACCTGTTCTGTAAAGGAGAACCTGGGATAGGGAAATAGGCAAGAACTAAGTCTCCCGGTTTAAACTTCCTTACTTGGCAGTGCTGGTCGTAACGAGTCTTCATCCTCTCCTGGGCTTTCTGTAGGTTGTTGCTAGCAAAGGAATGGACCCTCTCTAGAATGTGTCGGAGGTTTTGAAGATACTGGGGCACATTCTGATGCTCACTGAAGGTGGCATCACGTAGAGAATCCTTGAAAGCCTTGAGAGGTGTACGGCACTTACGTCCGTAGAGCATCTCATAAGGAGATACTCCTAGTGACTCGTTGGGAAGACTTCTGAAAATACACATGATGAGATCAATTTGCCTATCCCAATCCTTTGAGGTCTCATTACAAAACTTTTTTAAGAGTGCCTTGATGGTCTGATGACTACGCTCGAGAGAACCCTGTGAAGCAGGATGATAGGGGCTGGACAGTACCTGTTTGATGTTGAACTCCTCCAGAGTCCGTTTGAAGAGATCACTGGTGAAGTTGGTGCCACAGTCGCTCTGAATCTCCCTCGGAAATCCATACTGGGTGAAGATTTTCAGTAGATTCTTCACCACTGTAGCAGCCGTAATATTTTTCACTGGAACTGCTATCGGAAATCTGGTGGTAGGACACAGGATGGTTAAGATATAGGCGTTGCCTGCACTGGTCCGAGGCAAAGGACCAACACAGTCAATAATAAGTTTGTGGAACGGTTCCTCAGGCACCTGGATGGGTATCAGTGGTGCTCTGGGAATGGAAACGTTCGGTTTCCCGGCTAACTGACACACGTGGCACAGTTTGACATGATTTGACGTCGTTTAACATACCTGGCCAGTAGTAGTCTTGTCGAATTCCATGGTAAGTCTTGTTGAACCCGTAGTGTGACAATGCTCCGTGGGCCAGGTGTAGAATCGTGGGCCGCAGGCTGGTAGGAATCACTAGTTGTTCAACGTCTGCCCAATCGTCCTCGTCCTTCAGTTTACTGGGTCTATACCTGCGATAGAGTAATTCGTTCTCCATAAAGAACCCAGGAACACTGTCGGATTGGGTTTCAGCCTGAAAGAATAATGGTGTCAAGGTAAGATCATCTCTCTGTAACTTACGGAACTCCAAGCGGTCAGATTAGGGGGTAGTTTCGAAGGGTCCTGAGGGACAGCGGTAGCAGTAGAGTCAGCTGGCTGTGGTCGTGCAGCTTGAGCACGGGTGGTCACCATAACAGGAGGAGAACCTTCATCACTCTCTTGAACCTTTGCTGGAACATGCTCAAAAATCGGGTTATCCAACACAGAGTTGCTCACCTCGGATATGTCCTTGACGATCAGGTTGGTTGGTTGTTGGTCTTCTGCCAAGTCGTTGCCCAGGAGAAGTTGCACTCCAGGCATGGGAAAAGGCTTTTCCCTGACGGCGACTTGGACTTCACCGGTCACGAAGGGACAATCTAGGTAAACTCTGGCAAGGGGATAAGGAGTAGTAGCAGTAAGGTCAGTGATGAATACAGTCTCTCCTGTGTAGGCGACGTTGGGCACAGCTGATTTCAAGACGATCGATTGTAGAGCCGCTGTGTCCCGCAGGATCTTAAGTCCAAAACGTCCCTCTGAATCTGAACCGTGGGTAGAGATAGTTCCTGGATATAGATGCTTGCTAAAGAGAGAGAGATCATTAGCATGAACACCAACATTCATTACAGGCTTACCGGACTTAGGGTGAGTAGGTTAGACTTAGGGAGGTTCGATGTTACCTTTAGATTGGGACTTACCACATTTCTCAATGGTATGTCCATATAGTCGACAATACCTGCAGTACAGTTGAGAGGTACCTTGATCTGGG
>WNGS01143474.1:10715-31327 GCA_020271785.1 Procambarus virginalis
AGTGCGTGAAGTGATTAAGAGGCAAATTTCAGTGTGTTTTCAGTGGGGGATGGGAAGATTTGAAGTGCGTTTGTGGGAAGAATGCCGCGAGAGTTGGTGATGGAAAAGGACGACACCCGAGAAACTGAGTGGGTTTTGCCGCTTTATATTTTAGAAACGTCAGAAACTGAAAGCCCCAGCGAGTCTAGTTAATATATCACTGAGAAGCATCAATAGCGCGCAGATTACCATTAATTTTATGCTTTTATACGAAATTATTGGGCGGACTCAAATCACTAATACAATATTTGATAATCTGCTATATTTAAGGAAACCATTTTACAATTTTGTTACCGCACGTCATGGACAAAACGGAAGATGAAACTAAAGGTTCTTAATACCATTGGTTACGCAGGAGGTGGTCTACACGTAAGTGTGCTCTAACGGTGAGTAGTGTTGCTGGCAACTAAAGGTTTGGGATGCCGACAGCATGCCTTAGCTAAGAGGGTGATAAAGAGGTTCTTACCAATAGAACGATTGCAATGATGAGACTGCCCATCTTAGCTTTTGAAGAGGAGAATCTGGTTCCTTCCCACATCCTTAAGTCTGTAGATTAAGGATATAGACATTATGATTTCGGTAGTATTAGAGTATTGAAATTACCACTTTCAGAGTTAAATGCTTATATAATGTATGACAATGTTAAAATGTTTTGGTTATATTGTTAATATTTACAGCCATGTCTAAAATTTACGAACTCTGCATTATCATTGGCATTAGAGACAAACTTCCTTTGTGTAGAAAGCCGATGATAAAAATTGAATTTCGGTTACTTTAAGCTACTATAACCTTCTTCAGCTTCTCCGGCTAATCTCTAAACTGGGTAATAACTCACCAATGAGAAACACCAACGTTGAAAGACAAAATGCAAAACTGCTGTCCGGATGAGTGTGCGTCTCGCTCTGCGTTGGTCAGTGTAGTGGAAGTTTAAGCTCCATTGGACCCTTAAGTTACTTGGGCTCCCGGCCTCCACCAATCAGTGACGTCCGTTCCTTGTGACGTTCCAACATAAGGCGAAGCTTTCCTTTCGGAACAACCAGGCTGTGCTCGTCAGAGCTGTGGACGACCTCAAGGACGTTTTCATCAATATTTACAATCCGTACCTCATCAGTAGTCAAGTGCTCATTAATCGTCCCGCCAAATCCTATGTTTATAAATAAAACACTCCTCATGATTCACAACTGATGACACATGTACTTTTCTCAGCCCGTCTTCCAAACAAAGACCCAAAAGTGATTCTATGCACCCGCCAAACCCCCTGCTTATGAATGAAAAACGGTTTACACATGACTCACAACTCATGACGTTCGAACATTTCCGGAACAAGTGCTCCACTGACGAATTTTGTTTTGTTCGCTGACGGAAACAAAATACCTAACCAAACCTAGCCAGTGCCTATATATAAATGCACAAAATGTTGTTATATAATAATATTTATTTATAATTTAGAAGAGTTTTGTTTTGAACGAACATAATGTTAAAATTGATGAATGCGCCTTTGGGGTCGACCTCTGGATGTAATGGACATGGTCTGAGGACGGGTTGACAAATACAAATAATCGCCAACAGAACCTAAACATCTAACCAATGCCTAAATATGCACATTATGCTAATATATTGTGACGGTGTTCCCCCCCCTTATATTTCTCCCACGCCAGCTGTAAGAGTCATGTCCACTTTACCCGAGCGTTCTCTACGTTACAGGCTACAATTTGATATGTGGGGGAGCGTGGAGTGTGCACGCGTTTGCGAGAAATTCGCAAAAGAAAGAAGTTTTGGCCTGTTGTTCCGGCCCTTTAGGACGCCAATATGGCGCCGGCCCCTCCGTTTTGCCGCCAAAACTGTATGACGTCAGTTGCACCAGATTGATCACTGACGGTGACGTGGCACAGGGAGCCAATGAAAATCACCCCTGGCAACAATGACGTCACGAGAGCAGGGGGGTCCAGAGATCACGCCTCTACGGTGCGACCAGTCGAACGGCACGTCAGGGAGGCAGGACATGCGACCGGGCATTCTGTCAGTGTGACAGTTTACCCAAGCTCCGGTGGATGTACGCGTCTCCTGTAGTCTGCACGCACTCTGTGAGGTCTTCCTTCGTTCATGTGTTGGACCAGAGAAGGAATTGACGGAATATTGAGCAACAAGTGCTCCCGGGACAGGTGCGTTGCAAGAAGTGGCCTGTGCAGTGACGTATGTGACGTCTGTGACAGTTCACCCGGTTAGGAGACGACGTAGTGGCTGGGCCAGTCCACTGTGAGGGAACCAGTTTGACCGACACGTCAACTAGGTTGGATGTGTGAACGATGGTTCTGTCAGTTTGACAGTAATATCAGTCTAACCCGGCACGTCAGGAAGGTCAGATGTACGAAAGTTGGTCCTGTCAGTTTTGACAGTTATTCCCTTCCCGAGGATCTTACGCATCACCTGTAGTCTGCAAGTACTCTGTGAAGTCTTCCTCCGTTCATGTGTTGAGCCAGAGGGGCAATCGACGGAATATTGAGCAACAAGTGCTCCTTGGGACAGGTATTGTGCAAGAAGAAACGAAGTCTGTGCAGTGACGTATGTGACGTCTGAGACAGATCACCCGTTTTTGTGACGACGTATTGGCTGGACCTTCACCGGGAACTAGTGAGAAGAAGAAAACTAATTGGGAATCAGGACGTCTGCAGCCGAGAAGTAGGTTGGCAGCCGTAGTTGAGAGGAGAAGTCGACGGCCAGGAGACCGACTCCAACCATTCCAACCAGAAGTCGTGGAGGAGCACGGACCTGCAGTGGAAAGGCACGGAGACGACACGTTTACGTTGGGACGTTGGTCGAGTTCCTGGAGTGCGCATCAGTGTGTGCGTGGGGGCGTTCCCTACAACGAGGCAAGAGCTGGGACCAGGCGCTACGATTCTACTCTCACCGGAGGGCTAGTCTGCACAGCGAGGTGGGGAAGTAGGTGTTTCGGTTTCCCTCCCAATTCCCCATTAGTCAGCTATATTACTTAGCCAGAGTATTTGATATGTCGTGAGCAAGGCTCACCGATGTCATGGTAGGACACAGTTGTGAGAAGTGAGACTGTAGAAAGCTCTCACAGGATATATTTGTGGTGTGTGGATGCACCCTTATTATTATTGAAGAGATTGCTGTGTCGGTTGATGAATTCTTTCATGTGACATTAACATCATACCTTATGCCAGAGAATATATATATATATATATATAGTGTACCAGTTATTGGTGTTAGGCTGTGTGCCAAGTATTTATCATACTATTATTGATTTAATGAATTGATCCATATATATATGCCTGTGTGTTGAATAACTTTTATGTGTACAGTGTTTCTGTGACATTGCCATTTAAGTGAACTACGGTGTTGAAGGACAGTGCAGTGTCTTATAACATTTATTATCATTACCGTGAAATTACGGTTTTGAACGCCTTACTGTGAGCTACTGTGTTTATTATTATTATAGAAATATTTGATTGAGCTCAAGATTAATGCAGTGATTCATTTTACGTTCTATTGCCTTTCTAGCAGTAATTGTGTTGTGTGCCAATATAGTGATTCTTGAGAATTTAAAGAAACGGGCGCCTCACGCCAGACAAACAAGCAAACGAACATTCGTTCAGTGAGAGAGTCGCCCAGCTGATTTTCACGTTGACGCGAGAGGGGAGAGTATTGCCATATAGGTGTGCCCAAATTATATATGAAGAGAGAGCGACTTCTGCATTGTACTTGCTTGCCTGTTGATATTTGAATATGATATCTTGAGTTTTAAGTAAAATACAAAATTCCTTCTCGTTTGTATTACCCCTCCACAATTCTTGCTGCTATTTAACCACTGAAAAGGTGACTGATAGAGATACATACCTGCCTGATATTCAGATTTGTTTAGTGTGCTCTTGCCACTGTTACCACAATTCCACAATACCACTGACGTGTTACTGGACATGGGAAACACCAGTTGGCGACCTTGCAATTAGTAGTCGAGCCCTTGTCGGGGCGGGCACACAGTTGGGAGAAAGAAACGCTGTGTTCCCACTCATTTCTGATTAAAGAGGCCAGTTGGAGATCGACTGGGATACTCTCCTGGCGTACAGTGGCGCTGCGAGGATAGTGAAGACCCGCAGGGCTACGGTGAGTAACGGTTATCGCTAATATTGCGACCGTTGAGAGGATATCTTGTATACTGTTGCTCACCCTCTTATGGTAAACCCCGACACTATATAACAATAATATATATATTTGGGAAAATTCCTATTTTCAATGAACAGCATTTTAAAATTGCTGAATGCATTTTTGGGATCGACCGCTGGATGGAATGGACTTAATCTGATGACGGGTTGTCGCCGCGAGTGGTGTAGCACAGAAAAGTGCACGACACCAGTTAGTAAGGTGAGCAATTTATTAAGGGATAATATGATCAGACGTGAAGTAAAGAGAAAAGTGAGTGGCGAAAATATTTTTCTGCTTAAACCACCAGCTAGAAAATAGTGGTACAGAAAGAAAAAAAGGGAAAATGGTCACTTACGAAGGTCGTCTAGGACCTGCGAGACCATTGTAAATGTTAGGGGAACAGAGGAAGTTCTAAATAGAAAATTCTGCAAGTGCCCTAATCAACACCAAAAGGCTCTCCCACATTCAGGAAAGACATGGCCTTCTACGTTTCAATGAGTGTTAAAACACTCTACACCAGCCCAATTGCACCGTATGGCAGCCTCTACACTAAAAAGAAGAATCTATGAGAAGGAACTAGCATAATTTTATAAATTTACGATCACAACAAAATCATAAAAGTGTTAAAGTCATGGTGCCACTTGATCAGTGTTAAGTTTTAAATTAGATGGGGGTACCTGGCGGTACCCAGGTCAAGCCAGTGCTCTTTTTTTCCATCTCCTCCATCTCCATCTTCCTGACGTACTCCCTCTGTCTTCACAACCCCCCCCACCCCCACCTTCTCTATCTACCATCACTATACATCTTTCTCGTCAATATCTATATTTACTCTCCCAAACACTCCTTCCATGTCCATCCCTAACACCCTCTCTCCATACCTTCCTTGCATCTTACCTTTAAACAAAATTCTCATATTATCTCTGTTAACCAAACCGTCTCACACAGAAATGCAAATTCGCCATTTCAACATGGTCTTACATGTCAAAATCTGAACACAAATATTAAAACGAATGCTCAAGTTTGCAGACTTTGGGCATCTAACATCACAACTTCATGATAAGGAAATAGTTTACTTCCAACACCCCCTTTAAAGAGAGATTGACCTCAACTGCAACGTCTTATGATACTTTGATCCTGCGAAGTTTTGATGAGTATAAACCCAAGCATTTGGCCTCAAACTTTGACATTCATTTATAACTTTTAGGTTTTGGGGTACCAGACTGTGTGTGTCAGTCTCTCAGTCTCTGAGTCTCTCAGTCTCTCTCTCTCTCTCTCTCTCTCTCTCTCTCTCTCTCTCTCTCTCTCTCTCTCTCTCTTTACAATCCAACCAATCCCATCCATTTCAGATGGGCATGCATACAAAAATTTAGGTAAGAAAAAGAACCCAACCGTTATTTTATTTCAAACGTCATGAAAATTGCAGGGGCAGGGATGGGGGAGGGGTTGTAGGTGAAGTTATTTCTTATAGCTCAGCGCTTTATCGACTAGCCTGTGACACTTATCCAAGCGCCACAGGTCTCTACCCCAACCCCCACCCCCTCCCAACCCAGTCCCCCTCTGAATTTTTGCATGTAATTGTAGAGCGACGCCAGCCCACGACGTTAATTAGCACCACGACGCCAGCCCACGATGCACCCTTAAGATGCTATACGCGACAGGTCGCTTTTTAGACTTTCTATTATATAGAATATCCTTTCACAGGTGTTTTTACAGGCATCAGCATTCATATAATAATTTATTATCAACTTTGTTTTTTATTTATTTACATGCCAACGGCATGCGACATAAATACAATAAAATATTAGGTACCGAAGTACCCCACAAAACAGAACACAGAACAACACATCACAAAACACAGCACAAGTACATAGGAACACATTTGTTTTTTTTACAGAAACATAAGAACAGAACACCAACACCAAACACACGGGCACAAGGTACAATGACAAAAACAGCAACAATTCATTAGTCAGAGGAATCAGCGGCAGTTACTTCGAGCAGGAATGTTTATTAAAATACAGCAAATTATATAAAAGTAATCACAGAAAAGAAACACCGAAGAGCCGAAACATCACAAACACACGCACTAAACAGAAAACACAGAAACAACTGAACAACGCATCAGAAACATAAATTAGGATACAGAACAATGATACTTTTTCTTGATACGACTATACGGATACCGTGACACGTAATCATCCCACACAGCTTACTTTGCTTAATCAACATGCTTACTTTCCTCCTCACCTCTCTCTTGCCTATTTATTACCCGTTCTCTACCTCCTCATCACAAGCGACTTGAGAATGGTCCAGGACGGACCGAAACGTCGTCGTCCCTTCAACTTCTAGTGTGTGGTCTGGTCAACAAAGTCCGGAATCTCCACTCCCCGGCGGAGGCAAGATGAGAACCGGGTCCACAACCTTCCAACCTGGGGATCCAGCAACCAAGGACACAAAGGCAACCGTGGGAGACACAGTAACAGGTGAAACGGTTCCTGCATAACCAACCACCGCCACCACAGGAACACCTGCTGCATCGTCAGCCCCCACTGCCACCACCATAGGACCCGCCACAATACCCATGAACCGAAGGCACCGCAACAACAGCATTCTCACCATCCACATCAGAATCCTCGGAAGACAGCACGTCGGCCCAGGGCACACCACAAGGAGGAGACATTCCGAGCTTCCCTCGAACGCTTGGAGACAGATCGCTGGTCGTCAGAACTATCACAGCCGTCACGAGACACCACAACAGGACCCTCCAGGGGGACGTGCAACACCATGTATAGCACGATCACGCAGCACCGCAGCTTTTACAAGTGGGGGCATCGGACCACACACGACAGGAAACTGCACCTCATGCACATCCACATCAACATGCACAGAAGAGACCTCATCAGGAGACGGGGCAAGCATGGGCGCCAGTGCGCCAGTGGTGGGGAATCCGGCGATGTGGGCGGGGCCGCACCATCTACTTTCATGCCCCCACATCGCCAACCAGGGGGCCTGCATAAACCGGCACCACAACATTGGAAGACCTAGCAACAGCACTCCACGCAGGCACATCATCCTCAAGCACACACTCGCCAACACACCCAGAAGAGTTCAGCACCTCCAGAGGAGAAATATCCTCCTCCCAAAAGAGATTCACTCAGTCCACGCTCCCTATGCTTCACCCCGCAGCCTGGTGCCCCGACAAACCGCAATGGAAGCACGTACGCAGCTGCCGAGCATAGAACACCCTGATATAATACCTCATCAGCTTGGCAGAGGAAGGAATATCAGCCTTCAGCCGCATGGTCAGCATGCGTATCCCATTCTGGACACCCTTCAGCCAGCCGGACGAAAGAACGTTCATCCCGACGGACAACACCCAACCAAACTGTCCAAAATAACGCCACAACAGCACCTTGAGAAACTCGGAAAGGGGCTCCTTGAACGCCGACATACATGAACGTGCCACTGCGGTCCGAAACAACCAAAGAACCTGCAACGGCATGTAGCTGGAAGGCGCACCCATCGTAGTGCTCGATGAAATTAGTGTAGACAACCGGGGGAACGCAGCTTAACGACCGCACGGTGACTTGAAATGAGCTGGCCACCTAGTACGTCCGCCACGGCAACCGTCAACACGTCAAACAAGGCCACATCTACGAGCTGATAATATACATTCCTGGGAAATTTAAGTCCAAACATCAATGAACGCTGCACCGGGAGGAGACACACCCCCATCACACAAGTGAACGCGGGCTCAAGCCCCCGTAAACCATATCACCAAACGACTACACACCTGACTGGGCCAGCAAGTACTGGAGAGCACAGCCGACGTCTCCGGAGGGCAAACCCCGAATCCATTTATTATCAGGTAGTCTTTCAAATGCTCTGCCATCTCAAATCAAGAATTTTCAATTACCGGATGGCAGTACCTAACTAGCTTATTTCGCACTATTTAACCACGTGTGTCAAACCGTAGAAACCATTAGTTTGACACGACAGGTCTGTCAAGTGAAAGTAATTGACACTAAGTAATTATCAAAAGAAGGCGTCAGCTGAGAAGACTATGTAGCACCTTCAAAGTCGTATGATATATAAAAGGTGCTAAACATCACTAAGGATGCCAATACGAGGACAAAAGCACATAAGGCAAACGACATCAAAGGTATCCGAGTCACCAAGGATTCTATTGAGGGACAAATGACCACGAGGGACGGTCGGGAAGCAAGACACACGAACGTCCTGGAAGTCAGGACATTCAACAAGGATATGCACGACCATAAGAGGGACAATGTAGCTTTAACAGTAAAGAGCAGGGCGGCACTCCATTAAGTGCCCGTGAGTTAAACATGTACCACCAATACAGAACCGTTTCCCACCGCCGGTTACGGTGGTGGGAAAACGGTTCTTATTTTTTTTTTTTAAATTTGCCCCGATGGGTGAGTTTATTGGGCAGCGCCACTCATCTTGTGAGCGGACATACCGCCATTGCAGCATATACAACACTCCCCAATAGGAAGAAAACCCGCTGGGTTGTTCATCCTGTCACTTGTACCCAGACACAGCTGGGACTTGCATAACTGTCTCAAGTGAACAGGTCCTCAAACAAGAAGATTAATATCTGTCAACCCTTAAAAGCTTACGTTATCTTGTGGGTGAAAAATGGTGAAATCTTTTAAGAACAGTATCAATATTTGACAAATAGTGTTTTCCTAACTCAAACAATGTGGGGTTTATTATTCTACACATACTTCTGATGTCTCTCAGGTGTTCACATTCACGTAGATAGTGGTCAAGGCCGTATTAATCACTCTCACCACAGATTCTGCAACTTCGCTGATCAACTGTTGTTTCCATTCCATATCTCAAGGGATATTTGTATCCAAGACGGATTCTCGCTATTACTAATTCTCTCCCTCGTCCTCCTCCTCTTCGGCCATAATGATTGTGATTGCCAGCTGCAACCATGTTGTACCATCGTACAGATTCACTGGTTTGTGCTTCTATCCTCCTTTCTGTTACAGCGGTGGGTTGCACTTATCTATGAGAAAGCAGTCACCGACTTCGTCGCAAGCATCAACGACCAGAATTCTTCATTGACTGCTGTCACTGTTAAGTTCATCACTGTAACTGACAGCCACCTCGCTACCATGAAGGTTACTTTTGCATCGCCTGAGGAAGCTACCTTTGCTGCTGACAACGGAATCCGGTGCTTTTGTATCGCCAGCACATCCCACCAGAACACAAAGAATCACTTCTACCGACTTCGTCAGTGCTACAAGTGCTACAGCTACGATCACTTCACGAAGAAGTGAATTTCCCAGGACCAACGGTGCAGCAAGGGCTCCGGGAACCACCACTTCAAGGACTGTATTGTCGAATACCTCCACTGCATTCACTGCTCTGAAGAACATACTGCTGTCTCTGCTGAGTGCTCTGAACGAATCAAAGAAATCAAGTAGATGTCTGACTCATGGCAGGCCTCCACCACTCGCCGTGCACCAACATCTTTCAACGTGCAAGCCGCAAACTCTCCGGAGCTCACGGGAGGAGGAGGAATTTCCATGAAGCCTGCAAGCCAGTGGGGGGTGGGGGGGCCATGCAGCTTCCAGTCTGCTAACCACACAGCTACTCGGCCACCACTTCCCTGTTGCCAATCGAGGCAGCCCTCACTACACCAGCTGCCTGCTCCCAACAGAGTCAATAGGGTAGAGGGTGGATTTTGGACGTTTTGTGGAGGGTAGCCTCACCTACAGTCCACCCTCCACAAAATCTCATGACATCAGCCGCTGCTGTGGTAAAACTCCAGACAGTATTTCTCCTTTTAATTGACTTCAATCAATATAGTTTATCTTATTTTTCTTAGTAGGTAAGAAATTGAGTGGACTGTATGTACTTGTTAAAACTGCCTGAAATTAATCTCACATAAATTGGGGGGACAATTTGTAGCTTAAACCACTTTGTAATGGCTCCTTCTTAAACTACAAATTGTTTACCTAAGTTTAATTATATTATTTTATCATACCACATATGGTGGTCTAATCTACTATTATTTCAACAATTATTACTAGTTATGAATACTACTACTACAATAACTAGAATAGCCTTATCTGAGCCTGTAGTAAGGGCCTGCTAAGGCTGTGTCATGTTAGCATCTATGTGGGTGTGGCCCTGTGCCTCATGGTGCCAATGGCGGCTGTGGAGGCCTTCAAGGCTGGCAACAGCTAGGTACATGTGCATAGTTCTACTGCTCAGCTACTTGCTGTTCCAAGTCACAATTTTACCTGTATGGGATGCAAAGAGTTAATATCTTTCCCTGAACATATCAATACAGGTATAACATGGTATGTGAGGGCTGTAAAAATGGGGTACACGTACATGGTGTTGGTGTTGTTCATATATCATAACCGACTTATACCCTTTGATATTAAGCAGTGCACTAGAATAATAAACAAATACTTGGTAAGCCGGATACAATCGTTGTTGTAGTTGTTGATAGGCTGTGTTGCTGGTTGTTGACACGTTAATGGGTGTCTAGGTGTTAAACCAACTCTGGAGCCATGTGTGCAGCGTAAGGCTGCTTTGTTATTGTTTTCGTGTGAGCGTGGCGTCTGTAAGAGACGCTGGCTTTGTGTACTGTTCCAATATTTTGTGGTTCCACTTCTAAGTTAAATTTACGTTAACAAGGGAATCAAGCTATATTTTGGTGTTAATAATTATATTCAGTCTTATTGAACACTTTTTTATTCAATTTAGACATTAAACTGTTGTATGAACAGTGGTTTAATAATGTAAATACTGCGGCGACGTCGATGACGTCACGGAGTCTCCCATTCTCTAATTTTAAGAGGATACTGTTAAGGGAAGACTATACTATTTGTGTATGAGTGTGTCGGTTTCCCGACATAATTCCGGGGGGGAAGAACACGGGTCGAAGTCCCGGTAAGGACTGCGATCACTTTATTCTTCTCCTTCAGAATTATAATGCTGCTTTAATTTGAGTTTACATTGTTGAGCTGCAGTCCTTTGGGGACGTATGTCCCGTACTGGCGTATCGGGTGCTGGAAGTCGCTGTACGTCTTCGTTCCTGGCCAGTTCTAAAGGAACTAATTTCTCTAAAGTTTTGAGAGTAGTGTTGCCTCGGCATTTCACTTTCACTATTCTCAAGATGCCCTGGCTGTCTGGATGAACAGAGACTATTTGACCTAAAGGCCACTCTGAGCGTGGTCCATCACTATCCACCAGAACTATGTCACCAGGGTTCAAGTTAATTCTGTTGTAGGGGTTGTTTGCCCCGTAATGATACTCTCTCAGAGCTGTAAGGTATTCTCGAGTCCATACGTCATTCCACCGACTTATCACCCTTGATAGATGTTTGAAACGTTGAACCAAATCACTCTCTTGGACATATGAAGGATCCTCTGGTTCCTCGTCCGTAAGGGACACAAGTGTTTTGAGAGGTCTACCATACATCAAATGAGCTGGACTTAATGGTTCACGCTGCAAAACATCATCAGAGAGGTAGGTAAGTGGTCGGTTATTGACTCGTGCTTCTATCTCTATGACTACTGTTTGAAGCTCCTGCAGGTCAATCTTTTGGCGGTGTAGGGTTTTCCGTAGAGAACGTTTTACCGTACCAACCATGCGTTCATAGAAGCCTCCGTGCCATGGTGCTCTGGGAGGTATGAATTTCCAATGGCACTGCCGTTGATTTAGGGCTGTGCGTACCTTTGGATGTGTCCAGATTTTCCTCAGACATGCTTCTCCTGCCACTAAGTTGGACCCATTGTCTGAGATCATTAACTTAGGACAGGATCTACGTGAAGCAAACCTGCGGAAAGCCTGTAAGAATGCTTCGGCACTCATATCGGGAGTCACTTCTAGATGGACTGCCCTTGTTGTGGCACAAGTAAAAAGACAGATGTAAGCTTTTACTGGTTTCTTGTCTTTAGTGCCTGTAAGTGTTAGTGCTCCTGTGAAATCTACTCCTGTAGTCTCAAAGGGACGAATATGTACGACTCGTTCCTTCGGAAGTGGAGGTGGGCCAGGATATGGACACACTCTGGCATCGTATCTCCGGCAAACAACACAGGATTTGATTATTGATTTTACTGTCTGTCTACCTTGGGGTAGCCAGTACTGTTGTCTTAAGTCTGTGAGAGTATCTAATACCCCACCATGCAGAGTGCAGTATTTGTGTATATGTAACACAATTAGTTTGCTTACTATGTGGTGACGAGGGAGCAATATTGGATTTTTTGCTTCCAAATCTATGTCAGCGTGCTGTAAGCGGCCTCCGCATCTGATTATGTTATAATTGTCAGTGTCTAACCAGAGACCCAGATCACGTTGTAGCTTCTTTGGAACATTGTCAAATTCTGTCCCGAATGTGTCGATCTGAGCTCTTTTGACCCAATACCTTAGGGCATTAGGGAATTTATGCTTGATTCCTATTTTCTTTAGAAAATCAAACACTACTTGGGTGACACCTATAAGTTTGTTCAGTTCAGAGTACCGAGTAGGATCAATTACCAAAGTCCGAGGTGGTTCTGGGTTCTCAGTGGGAACAGTAACATTGGTCACAATGACTTGTGGCTTTTGTTCAGGCCACTGGTCGCTGATTAGCCACTGAGGTCCATTGAACCACATCTCTGCCTTTGTTAATTGCCGTAAAGTCAGTCCTCGGGAGAGATAGTCAGCTGGATTCTCTTTTGTGGGTACATATCTTAGTTTATACCCTGCTGACAACTCTCGTATTTCCTTAACGCGGTTACTCACGTAAGGATTCTTACTGTTATTGTTCTTAACCCACTGTAGTACTGCCTCATTATCTGACCAAACTACTGTTTCTTTAAAGTGGATGTGGCGTAAGGCCTTGATCAAATAATGAGCCAATCTTACTCCTAACAGTAAGGCTGTTAATTCCAGTTGTGGCAGTGATCTTTTCTTTAAAGGTGCCACTCTGGCCTTTGATGTGAGCAAATTGGCTTGCCCATTTGTGACCAGGTAAGCTACTGTTCCATAAGCCTTTCCTGAGGCATCACAGAATACATGTAGCTTAATTGGTTCTTTTTCATTTACTACTGTGTTCCTGGGGAACTTGACAGACTCTAGGGTACTTAAATCTTTTACTAAACCTTGCCATTTTTCTTGTAGGGCAGGTGTTAGAAGATCATCCCAGCCTATCTTTTGTTGCCAACATTCCTGTATTATCAACTTCCCATTAATCAGTACTGGGCTTAATAGTCCTAATGGGTCGAAGGGTTTGCTGACTTGTGATAGTAATTTTCTCATTGTTAAGTTAGTGGTATCAGGCTCCACTGACTTGATTGTCAACTGATCTGTTGTCGTGTTCCATTCGACACCTAGTACCTTTGTCATCTCGGGTACCTGGTAATCGGGAAATTCAGTTGAGATCAGTTGATTTAATTTTTCATTGTTAGAGACCCAAGATTGGAGAGGCATATTGGCTCCCATTAATTCTCGATTGGCCTCATGGTATATGTCCAACAGTTTACTTTCACTGTTGGTTGTACCTTGAAAATTATCCACATACAGGTTTTTGCTAATTTCCGTCTTGTTTGGGCTATTGGACTTCTTCAAGTGCGTATCCAAGGTAGCTTGGAGCAGAAAAGGAGATGACGTGGCGCCAAAAAGGACAGAGGCAAACCGGTAAGTGATTAATTCACTGTTCGGATCGTTAGGATCCTTAATCCATAGGAACTTTGTGTAGTTCCGGTCTTCTTCTTGAAGACCTACCCTAAGGAATGCCTTGCTGATGTCGGCCGTATATGCATAAGTCCCAATACGGAACTTTAACAGCACGTCGTAAAGCCTTTGTGTTAGGCTAGGGCCAGTTTGAAGACAGTCGTTTAACGAAACACTACTCGGCCTCATTTTAGCACTGCAATTAAATACTATCCGTAATGGGGTAGTTGCAGAATTCTTCTGTACACAATGATGTGGTAAGTAGTGACCTTCCTTTGGGTTATCATTTGTAACAACTTCGATAAATTTGTCATCGAGTTGCTTCTGTATTATTTCATGGTACAACTTCAAGTTCTCAGGTTGTCTTTGTAAGCGCAACACCTGTGATCTCAATTGGTTTTGTGCCATAAAATGGTTGACGGGTAGCTGAGGGTGATTCAGCTTCCATGGTAGCCTGACCCAGTATTGATTATCTCTGTATATAACTGAGTCCAGGTATTGTTTGTAAGTCCAGTCATCATCTGGGCTAGGTTGTTCAGGGACAATGCCGAGAGTTGCCAGGTCCCATAACTTGTGTACAGGGGGATCAAGCTCTTCCTCGGACATGTCTCTGAGTTGCAGTGGAGACTGGTCTCCTAGTCATGCAACCATTACTGGGTTGGCATGTTGGTGTTCTACAGGTGCGGGTTGGTTTAGCCGTAATACAGGGCCTGTTAGCAAATAGCCACCTGCAGATGGTAACACGTTCATACCGTGTTTGTATTCCTTTCCTTTGATAAACTTATGGTAGACATCTGATCCCATAAGGATTCCAATATTGGAAAGGTTATCTGTTGTGATTTTATCAGCCAAATGAATTCCCCTTTTTTCTAGGAATTTGGCTGTTGTCCCCAGACCATATACATATAGATCTGTTGGGAATCTATCTACTACTAGAGCTTGTACATTTTGTTCGTAACCTCCTAATCGTACTTTGGGTTGTACTACCTTGAAAACTCGGGCTCCTGAGTCAGTCAGGAATCCTGCTATGTTTATTCGTGTCTCCTCTACAGGTGTAAGTTTCAGGGTATCTACCAACTCTTTGGATATAAAGGTCAATTGGGACCCTTGATCAAATAATCCACGTACGGTGGCTTTGTTCTCTCCATTTCTAATGATCAATCGTGCAGTAGGTAGAGCTGATTTATGTTTAGACCTTGTTGAGAAAACACTTATGTCAGGTAGCACAGTACAAAGCTGTACTGAGGTGTTAGTTCCTTCCTCCTCCTGTGGTTTGGCAGACTTTGTACTTGAATCCCCACAAAGTGCTGTATGGTGTTGACCCTTATGGCACCTATAACAGGTGCGTATTGTTGATGTGCAGCTGTCGGGATGATGTTCCCTTATACACTTGGTACATCTATGTAACTCCTTGAGTCGTTTTATGCGTGTTGCACGATCGGGGTATCGTCTGCAATTGTACATGGAATGTGATTGTTCACAGAACAGACATGGTCTCCAGACGTTAACAGTATCTTGAGGAGTCACCGATTTGGGTGACGCGTTACCTGTAGGTTTGGAGGTACCAACTGCGTATGTGCCCACACTGCCTTGTCTCCACTTTGGAGAGGGAGAAGTTGTTTTAGATTTGTTTGGAGTACTGTTTGTACTCTGTTGTTTACTATTAGTAGTAGACGAAGGTTTAGATGTCGCTTTTCATCTGGGATAACTCTTTCTCGTTCTATGATGGTTTGTAACCCCTTTGTAATCTCTGTTACTGTCAGATATGACTTTCCATACAACACAAACAACTTATCCAGGATGTCCCTGGGTAATTTGCGAGTCATATGGACTTGGATTATCCAGTCTGATTCATCCAAGTTTACTTTATTTTTAAGTGCCTTAAGCAAAGACTCAAGCTCCAATCTAAAGGCTTGGAGTGAGACTGCTGTATTATTTGGATGTTTAATATCTAACAGCTTCTGGGTTAAAATTCTGATAGTCCTTTCAGGCTTGCATAGTTGTCCTTGAGTAGTTGTACAGCATTGTCATAATCGTCATCTGTGTGATTCAGATTACAGACTACCTGAAAGGCTTCATCCTTCAAGACACTCTGTAAATACGTAAACTTTGTCGTCTTTGGTACATTGACATTAGAATCCACAGAATCGACAAATTTGCTCCAGAAATTGTCCCAATTCTCGTCCTCTGTTCCAGAAAAAGTTGGAAGACTGAGTGATGGTAATTTGACTTCTGGTGCTGTCTGATTCTGGGTAGTTGTAGCTGCAAATTTATATTGGCCTTATGGGCGTCTATCAAATCTTCATAACGTTGTAATTGTTCAAACATTGCATCTTCATAATCAGAGTGTTCTTGGAGAATGTTGTTCATCGTATCTTCATCAATACTAGAATTATTAAGTAATCTTGATACTGTTTCATTTGTTGCAACACACGGTCATATTTGTTCCGTGTAAGCTTAAGATAGTTTTCCAGTGCTGCATAATTAACTGGAGTTTGATTACTCATGTCTTCACATTTGTTAATCTGCCTTGTGAGATGCCCCTTTAAGGCCCTAAGGGTTAATTTTACATTTTGGAGTGTAGACATCTTGAAAGTACTTGCTAGTCGTATGGACTTTTAACTATTTGGCACTTGAATTAGTAAAGCAACTAGTTTCCGAACTAGAGCTGTTTATCATTTAAAATATATATACTGTATAATCATACACGCTATAATTGGAGTGGTAAGCCTGTATCAAANGACCCAATAGTTTAGATGTTTTACCGAGTGGATTCTAGCAGTAAAGGACCTCTGCACGCTCTCCAGGTCAGCAATTTCACCAGCAGTGAAAGGAGCTGTCATTGTGCAGCAGTACTCCACTCTAGAGAGCACAAGCGTTTTGAAAAGTGTCATCATCGGTATAGCATCTCTAGTGTGAAAAGTTCTTGTTATCCAACCTGTCATTTTTCTTGCAGTTGTGCTTTGCCATACCTCCTATGTTATAATGTTATCCCCTCCCAGTTATCAATAAGTGGAATTTCAATTTTAGATCTTTTGTGTCAAGATCTCACGCGGGAAAACTATGCAGTTTATGGAACTGCCTAAATATAGTGGATTAAAGTTCTCACGAACGAACGAACCACACAAATTCGGTTAACTATTTGAAGGGTAAAGTCTAGCAACTTGCCATAAGGATGCCGTAGATGAGAAGACCTCCGACAATGCCTCGAAGACACCCGTCACATAACCAACCGCCATGTGTACCGCCCCTATAGAAAGCCATAAAAAACCACGTTACCAGTTTCATATAAACGAATTTGCTCAGTATGTATTTACCAAATTAATAAATAGAAAGCACATTCTAAATGGGATAATTTATACTTCACTATTTGAATAATTAATTGGCAAGAAAAACTAGTACATTAGGTACCAACTTTAGTAAATAAACTTAACTAGAATACAGATACACACCAATTATTATATGAATTCTCTACACTGCCTGAAGTACTGTCTCTGAACACATTTCTCCATCACATCTTTTTGTACGCTTCTCACGATAGACATTAGATCATTGCGTCTCATCAGCCAGATCCCGAACACCTGTAATACAAGACCACATTGTACAAGTAATACACAGCTGTAAATATACAAGCTTTATTCACAAAAGATAAATATCAGCACGAACGGTTTTACAGTACAAACATGTGTAGTCTCACTGTAGTCCACTGAAGAAATTTTCTGAAGTGCAGTTTACCTTCAAATACATTACAAGACTAGCATACAACAATTAAAGAAATCTATATAAATTAAGGCATTCTTCGTCACCCATCCAAGAGTTATTAGTCTAATCACTTCATTAAGTTCATTATCAGAGCAGCAGTAGCGATAAGGTTTAATTACTTTTGAATAAAGAAATTTAACAATCTCAGGATTAGTACAAGGCCAAGCTAAACAAGACTAGTCCCGAATACCAGGTCAGACCCCAGGTTCCTTGCCCCTGAACCATATGGCAAGGCACGATTCCTTAGATGCCAGGACGCTGGTTCTATCAAACTATGGTTCGATGCAGTTATTCTACAATACTGTTGAGAGTTCGCGTTTGGAACAAAGAATTTACCATGCCCGTGCCGAGATCCTTCATAAACTTATTCTGAAACCTTCCCGAGTGGTGACTGGTACCACCCACGCCCCGGAAATTAGACACCCAAGTAGTCTGTTAAAAGTCAACGAAAGTCTTGAGTGCAAAACTCCAAAGATAATCTACACATCGTATTCAGGATACGAATCTTGAAAATTTGGTGCTAACCCAAGTCACCTTTGCCTCTATGCAGCACTTTTACAAGGTATGATTGAATTCTGCCTATACCAGATTTTAGGCGTGTCACACTCAAACTATACATTTATTCAGACAAACCCATATTTGGGGCAAAATCTCTAATTGTGATTTTGTAAAAGATTGAAAAGGATTGGGAGGGGAGGGTGATGGGGCAGGAGGGGGTAGTGCGTGAAGTGATTAAGAGGCAAATTTCAGTGTGTTTTCAGTGGGGGATGGGAGATTTGAAGTGCGTTTGTGGGAAGAATGCCGCGAGAGTGGTGATGGAAAAGGACGACACCCGAGAAACTGAGTGGGTTTTGCCGCTTTATATTTAGAAACGTCAGAAACTGAAAGCCCCAGCGAGTCTAGTTAATATATCACTGAGAAGCATCAATAGCGCGCAGATTACCATTAATTTTATGCTTTTATACGAAATTATTGGGCGGACTCAAATCACTAATACAATATTTGATAATCTGCTATATTTAAGGAAACATTTTACAATTTTGTTACCGCACGTCATGGACAAACGGAAGATGAAACTAAAGGTTCTTAATACCATTGGTTACGCAGGAGGTGGTCTACACGTAAGTGTGCTCTAACGGTGAGTAGTGTTGCTGGCAACTAAAGGTTTGGGATGCCGACAGCATGCCTTAGCTAAGAGGGTGATAAAGAGGTTCTTACCAATAGAACGATTGCAATGATGAGACTGCCCATCTTAGCTTTTGAAGAGGAGAATCTGGTTCCTTCCCACATCCTTAAGTCTGTAGATTAAGGATATAGACATTATGATTTCGGTAGTATTAGAGTATTGAAATTACCACTTTCAGAGTTAAATGCTTATATAATGTATGACAATGTTAAAATGTTTGGTTATATTGTTAATATTTACAGCCATGTCTAAAATTTACGAACTCTGCATTATCATTGGCATTAGAGACAAATCCTTTGTGTAGAAAGCCGATGATAAAATTGAATTTCGGTTACTTTAAGCTACTATAACCTTCTTCAGCTTCTCCGGCTAATCTCTAAACTGGGTAATAACTCACCAATGAGAAACACCAACGTTGAAAGACAAAATGCAAAACTGCTGTCCGGATGAGTGTGCGTCTCGCTCTGCGTTGGTCAGTGTAGTGGAAGTTTAAGCTCCATTGGACCCTTAAGTTACTTGGGCTCCCGGCCTCCACCAATCAGTGACGTCCGTTCCTTGTGACGTTCCAACATAAGGCGAAGCTTTCCTTTCGGAACAACCAGGCTGTGCTCGTCAGAGCTGTGGACGACCTCAAGGACGTTTTCATCAATATTTACAATCCGTACCTCATCAGTAGTCAAGTGCTCATTAATCGTCCCGCCAAATCCTATGTTTATAAATAAAAACACTCCTCATGATTCACAACTGATGACACATGTACTTTTCTCAGCCCGTCTTCCAAACAAAGACCCAAAAGTGATTCTATGCACCCGCCAAACCCCCTGCTTATGAATGAAAAACGGTTTACACATGACTCACAACTCATGACGTTCGAACATTTCCGGAACAAGTGCTCCACTGACGAATTTTGTTTTGTTCGCTGACGGAAACAAAATACCTAACCAAACCTAGCCAGTGCCTATATATAAATGCACAAAATGTTGTTATATAATAATATTTATTTATAATTTAGAAGAGTTTTGTTTTGAACGAACATAATGTTAAAATTGATGAATGCGCCTTTGGGGTCGACCTCTGGATGTAATGGACATGGTCTGAGGACGGGTTGACAAATACAAATAATCGCCAACAGAACCTAAACATCTAACCAATGCCTAAATATGCACATTATGCTAATATATTGTGACGGTGTTCCCCCCCTTATATTTCTCCCACGCCAGCTGTAAGAGTCATGTCCACTTTACCCGAGCGTTCTCTACGTTACAGGCTACAATTTGATATGTGGGGGAGCGTGGAGTGTGCACGCGTTTGCGAGAAATTCGCAAAAGAAAGAAGTTTGGCCTGTTGTTCCGGCCCTTTAGGACGCCAATATGGCGCCGGCCCCTCCGTTTTGCCGCCAAAACTGTATGACGTCAGTTGCACCAGATTGATCACTGACGGTGACGTGGCACAGGGAGCCAATGAAAATCACCCCTGGCAACAATGACGTCACGAGAGCAGGGGGGTCCAGAGATCACGCCTCTACGGTGCGACCAGTCGAACGGCACGTCAGGGAGGCAGGACATGCGACCGGGCATTCTGTCAGTGTGACAGTTTACCCAAGCTCCGGTGGATGTACGCGTCTCCTGTAGTCTGCACGCACTCTGTGAGGTCTTCCTTCGTTCATGTGTTGGACCAGAGAAGGAATTGACGGAATATTGAGCAACAAGTGCTCCCGGGACAGGTGCGTTGCAAGAAGTGGCCTGTGCAGTGCCGT
>WNGS01143484.1:0-16601 GCA_020271785.1 Procambarus virginalis
ACTTGTGACACAAAGATTCTTGATGTGTGTATTTGTGTGGGTGATTAGATATGTATGTGTATGTATATGTGTATACGTATATATATATATGTACATGTATGTATGAGGGTGTGTACATGTGTATACAACATTGATAATTTTGTAACTAGCGTCAAACATTGTTATTTGCTTAGCTAAACGAACTAGAGGGTTCAGTTCCTGAACCGATTATGTGCCTCTGTATCCTTTACACCACCGCCCACGGGATGGGTATGGGGTGCATAATAAAGAAAGAAATTGAAATTCTCTGATTGGCCAAACGAAACACAGTAGTGACCTCTATCGGCACGCAGGTGAACCAACAAATTTCTTCCTAAGTGCACCTTATTGAATTGCACCTAAGCATCTTCTTAGGGCACACTTAGGAACCTTCGTAGCAAATTAACTCACCTACGAAGAAATAGAGCTTCCTGAATCTAGGTCCTAGATTCTGTAAGCTCCGTGTATTTCTTCGTAAGGGGGTTTGCTACGAAGGTTCCTAAGTGTGCTCTTAGAAGATGCTTAGGTGCAATTCAATAATAATAGTCGAATTTCTTATAAAATTAGTATATTTCGAAGTAAAACAATGTTTTTTCACTTCTACAGCCAGCACCGACATTGTAGTAAACAAATATGTTACATTTGTTGTTTACCTACGTAATTCTAAGAGATACTGTGTAGCTGTCCTTGTTGCTCGGAAGATGCGCTGACAATTATTGTATATATTACTGAATTTACCCAAGGGCCACTAACTATGTAGTTGCCTCGAAGAGGACAGAAAGCCGGCGGCTTGTTAAAGGGCCCGCCAATTGTCTTAATGATATTTTTGAGCTGGAATTTGGCATTTAGGATGAGGTAAAGGAGAAGCATTGCCAGACATGTGGCTTTATTGAACAAATAATTACAGTACAGTTACATCCTGCAATACACAAGCCATATATTATACAAAACTTATAAAGACTAACAGTGCTTAAGATATAATATAATAAGCAAAGTACACATGACTAACACTAGAACAAATAGAAATTAACTAGGAGTGAACATAAACTAACCTGTACACAGGCACGACACAGCTGGTCTGACAACAACAAAACAATCAAGCGAGCATCCAAACAAAACAGTCAAGCGAGCATTCATCCGGGTACAATAATACAATAACACTTTTACTACATTCACCCCCTCTAGCTTTAAGTAACATAGTCCCGAAGATGAGTAGGAGTACTTCGCGTCCTTCCAGATCGTCGAAGGGACTCCTGCAAAGTTGATGCCTCTAGTGTTCCAGTCGGTTTCTGCATACCACCTTCTCGAGGGAGTGTTACATCAGAGAAAGGTTTCCAATTAGGTGTTTCAAAGTTAGGTGGTTCGGAACGAAGTAGTTCAGGATGAGGTAGTTCAGGATGAGGTAGTTCAGGATGAGGTAGTTCAGGATGAGGCAGTTCAGGATGAGGCGGGTTGGGGTTTACCCCATCTTTCACAATCGCTGGGTGTTGCTGTTGAATGTTGAGATTGGGGTCCAAACTCTCGCAGCCCTCTGTGGCCATGGGTGCGAGGTGTCTTAATGATACAGTAGTAATCCTGCCATCCGGGAACTTGACATGGGCATATTCCGGATTCACATCTACGACCTCAACCTCATCAACTAGAGGATCATTTTTGCTTTGACGCACCTGACGTTTTAGGAGGACAGGGCCTCTGCAAGCAAGCCACGTAGGTAGTGTTCGCCCTGAAGTAGACCTTCTTGTATGCTGGAAGAATCGTTCATGTGGTGTACAATTTGTAGAGGTACACAACAGTGATCGAATAGAGTGGAGTGCATCAGGAAGAACTACTTCCCACTGGGATACATCTAAGCCTCTCGTCCTAAGAGCTAGCAGCACTGTCTTCCAAATAATCCCATTGTACTTCTCAGCCTGGCCATTTCCTCTAGGGTTGTAAGGAGTCGTACGGCTAGTTGCTACCCCTTTTTTTAGTAGAAAATCTTTCAACTCCTCCGACATAAAGGAAGTTCCCCTATCAGAGTGTATATATGCAGGCATACCAAAGATTGCAAACAACTGCACCAGGCACTGAATTACTGTACCAGTAGTCATATCTGAACAAGGGAATGCAAAAGGGAATCTAGAGAATTCATCTACAACAGTAAGGATATATTATTCCTTGAATGTGATGGAAGTGGTCCTTTAAAATCTATGTTGAGTCTTTCAAATGGCTGAGTAGCTTTAATCAAATGCCCAGAGTCAAACTTGCAAAACCGAGGTTTAAGTTCAGAGCATGCAGAGCAAGAATTAGTCATCTCTTCACTTCCTCCACAGAATAAGGCAGATTTCGACATCGGACAAAATGAGCCATACGAGACACTCCAGGGTGACACAGATTGTCATGCAATTCCTTTAATTCATCCATACTGGTGGCACCACATACACGTGAGAATGCATCAGCTGGTATGTTCTTTTTACCTGGGCGATATACAATGTCATAGTGGTAACAGGAGAGTTCGACTCGCCATCTAGCAATTTTATCATTTTTAATCTTACCAGCTGAGTTAGAGTTAAACATAAAAGCGACACTGCGCTGGTCAGTCACAAGCCGAAAATGGCGACCAATAAGATAGTGTCGCCACTTCCTTAGGGCTTCCACAATGGCATACGCTTCCTTCTCCACTGATGAGTGCCTTTGTTCACTATTTGAAAGTGTTCGGGAGAAGAAAGCTACTGGTTGTTCATTCTGGGTTAGGGTAGCGGCAATAGCATGATCAGAAGCATCGGTTTCCACAGTGAAAGGAGTTGTTGGGTCGATTGCTCGAACCACTGCCTCAGCAATGTCTTGTTTCAATCCTTCAAAAGCTTTCGCAGCAGCAGCAGATAAGGGAAAATCATTGGCATGAGAGAGAGGACGGATCTTCTCAGAAAAACTCAGCACCCAACGAGAGTAATGTGCAAGCATTCCCATTGTTCTGCGTAAAGAACCTGTGTTACTTGGTAGTGGAAGTTTTAACAGTGGCTCGAGGCGTTCCGGGTCAGGTCTAATTTCTCCTTCTTGTATAAGATATCCCAACAGCTTTATAGACCTGAGTCGAAAACTACACTTTTCAAGATTCAGGGTCAGGTTATATCTTCTCGCAACGTCCATAAAATGTTTCAGATTTTTATCATGGTCTTCCTCAGACTCTCCACACACACAGACATCATCAACGTAAGCGAAGGTACCCTCCACTCCTTCTTTCTCAAGGATGCCATCAATTACCCTTTGAAAACTAGCCACTCCATTAGTGACCCCAAAAGGGATACGATTAAATTCAAAAAGCTTCCCACAAGCTTCAAAGGCTGTATAGGGTTTTTTCTTCCTCTGTTAAACCCACTTGATGGTAAGCACTTCTCAAGTCCAGAGTGCTGTATACTTTAAATCTAGCAACATTATTCACAATCTCATCTATGTGTGGTAAGGGGTAGGCATCCAGCCCCGTGAATCGATTGATTGTTTGTGAATAATCTACAACCATTCTTTTCTTGTGATGTTCTCCTTTAGTTACTAATACCTGGGCTCTCCATGGAGAATGACTGGGTCTAATTATCTCTTCACGTAGCATCCGAGCGGTCTCAGATTTAATAAACAACTTGTCAGCCTCAGAATAGCGTCTGGATTTTACAGCAATCGGCTTGCAGTCTGGTGCTAAATTACTGAAGAGAGATGGAGCCGGAACTTTGACGGCAGCTAATCCACATATTCTAAGAGGAGGTCTATCTCCTCCAAAAGCCATCTCAAGCACAGAATGATTTTGTAAAAAGTTATGACCTAAAATCACATCAGCACACAAATCGGGTAACACTTTGAGATTCACACCATGGTAAGTTTCTCCTTGTAATTCTAAGTCTACAGAACACTGACCCAGGAATTTTGAAGAGAACGATACAGTAGCCATAGAAACTGCCCCATTGTCAGGATAGACGAGTAACTCACTCTGGTCGGCAATATTCTTATGAATAAAGTTCTCAGAGCTACCAGTATCAATCAGTGCACTGACTGGAATACCATTGATCTTAGAGCTAAGCACTGATTTATTGAGGCATGCGGGCGAAGTCCCAGCTAAAGTAGCAAGCATAGCAGCGGAATGTTGGGTGTTTGAAGCACTATTAGTCTGTTTCAGAGATCGGCAGACCTTAGCATAATGACCCTTTTTCTTGCAATTCATACACAGAGCCTCTCTAGCCGGACATCGACTGCGAGGATGTCGAGTGTAACCGCAAAAGAAGCACTTAAAACCACTAGTTGTAGCTGCAGAAACTGTGTCAACTTTTTCTTCTGCACTTTCTTGTCCTCCTAAGTCCTCCAGGTCTAATGAGAGTGCCATGGCAGCATTTGTAACCCCTGGCTGAGCATAAGAGGCAGAATGTTTCTGTGCCGTTTCTAGAGTGTGAGCCTGGTCAAAGGCTGACTGTAAGTCTAAACTTCTATTTTCAAGTAAGCGCTGCCTTATTGTGGCAGAACCTAGCCCATTAATGAAAGCATCTCTCACATAGTTATCACTGGCTTCTACAGCAGTCACTGCTTTGAACTGGCAAATTTTAGCTAATAACTTTAAAGCCTGAAGAAACTGATCAAGTGACTCACCGGGTTCTTGGCGTCGTGTTGCAAGCACATACCTTGCGAATACTTCATTCTTGGGCTTCACAAACAGTTCTGTTAGGGATTTTTCAGCAGCATCATACGTAGTGCAGTCAGCTATGTAGTCGAACACACGTGGAGCGACGTAGTTTATTAAGAGACACAGCTTGTCCACGGTGGGAGTATTTTCTTCTACTGCAAGAGTGAAGTTTTGGAACGTCTTGAGCCAGTGACGCCATTCCTGAGCGGCGTTGGTGGCGTTTGGTTCAGTAGCAAACCGCTCGGGCCGTAGTAACCGCTCCATGTTCACTGGCTGAATTATTTGTTCAATAAATTGAGGTAAAGGAGAAGCATTGCCAGACGTGTGGCTTTATTGAACAAATAATTACAGTACAGTTACATCCTGCAATACACAAGCCATATATTATACAAAACTTATAAAGACTAACAGTGCTTAAGATATATAATATAATAAGCAAAGTACACATGACTAACACTAGAACAAATAGAAATTAACTAGGAGTGAACATAAACTAACCTGTACACAGGCACGACACAGCTGGTCTGACAACAACAAAACAGTCAAGCGAGCATCCAAACAAAACAGTCAAGCGAGCATCCATCCGGGTACAATAATACAATAACACTTTTACTACAGTACTTTTAGTCGATGGTTATTTATGTATATTAGGGCTTCCCCCAGTGGGATAAAAGGCCGTTTCTTTCTGCATCCCAACGATGGCTGAAAGGAAAACGATGTATATACTTCTTAGTTGTTGGTCCTATCATTCAAGTTGAAAATACTTACTAAAATTTCTAACATCCAATTTAAACATTGAGACCGAGTGTCTAAATGGAACTAAATGGTTAGCAGCTTCAGTTTCTTCTAAAATACAACAACACACTGATATATACACACAGAGATCACAAATAGCGTGATGCGTCAAATGAACAAATCCACAAGGAACGGTAATTTTTTAGTGTTTGGGACTTCTGAACTTGAGTAGGATCATAGTTTTAAAAGAACCCGGTTACGGAAAGGCTCGTAACAGTATGGTTTGATGTCAACTAGTGTGAAGCAGGATATCATAAATTACTATATTATTAATTCGTGAAGATAACATCTAGTTGTTCATGTAAATAGCTAACATTGTAAAGTAACGAATGGTGGTGTTTAGTGCATCTACAAAGGTTATCTTTCTTAACTGATAATGGCAACAATATTTCTCTCTTCTCCCTCAAGTATCATTAAATCGCAACTTTTAGATTCCAATAATAGTTAATTTGGTTTAATGATATTAACAATGATTTTCTTACCTCAGGCTAGTATTACTAATATTTTATTGCCGAGCCTTTATAGTGTATGACACTTATTGAAGGTCAATTTCAAGACAATCGACTTGAGAATGGTCCAGGACGGACCGAAACCTCGTCGTCCCTTCACCTTCTAGTGTGTGGTCTGGTCAACAAACAATTTCAAGGGTAGAGCTATCGGTTCACGCTAGTAAGTTCATCTATTGTGGAGTTCGAATATCTTAACTCGATGAGATCCCCCGCTGTATATTTGGCACGATTAAAGAAGCAATGTTACATAAAGATGGATTACTGGTAGGCATTTTTAGTTCAACTAGAGTCAGACCCAGGCTACATGGAGTCAGACCGAGGCTACATGGAGTCACACCCAGGCTACATAGAGTCAGACCCAGGCTACATGGAGTCACACCGAGGCTACATGGAGTCACACCCAGGCTACATGGAGTCACACCCAGGCTACATGGAGTCACACCCAGGCTACATGGAGTCACACCGAGGCTACATAGAGTCAGACCCAGGCTACATGGAGTCACACCGAGGCTACATGGAGTCACACCGAGGCTACATAGAGTCAGACCCAGGCTACATGGAGTCACACCGAGGCTACATGGAGTCACACCGAGGCTACATAGAGTCAGACCCAGGCTACATGGAGTCACACCGAGGCTACATGGAGTCACACCGAGGCTACATAGAGTCAGACCCAGGCTACATAGAGTCAGACCCAGGCTACATGGAGTCACACCGAGGCTACATGGAGTCACACCGAGGCTACATGGAGTCACACCCAGGCTACATGGAGTCAGACCCAGGCTACATGGAGTCACACCGAGGCTACATGGAGTCAGACCCAGGCTACATGGAGTCACACCGAGGCTACATGGAGTCACACCCAGGCTACATGGAGTCAGACCCAGGCTACATGGAGTCACACCGACGCTACATGGAGTCAGACCCAGGCTACATGGACTGTGTGTTTGTGGTGATTTTGAGGCAGGATAGGTACAGAATGTGTTGATGTTAAAACTGAGGCTGTGTTAATATATTCAATGTCATGGTATGATTAGTTTATATTAGTTCTATGACAAATTGTCTCATTACCTTATATTTGTGATATATATATTTTTACAATATATCATCTTTGAAATTTTTAGATATCTGTCACTCAATTTTTGCCTAAAACGTAATTTTGTATTTAGATTGCTGTACATCTGTCTAGTCTTGCCAGCATTGAAAAGATTGGTATATGAACAAATCCATAATGGCCGTGATGAGGGTTCGAACCTACGTCCAGCATGATTCCATGTGCGCCTTAGTCGACGGAGCCCGACATGGTCATAAGAATTGCAACCGGGAGTGATACTGCCCTCACACGGCTCCTGCAGCCTCTCCAAGACATAAAAAAGTCGACTATGGCACGTCTGGGATCATCCCGGACATATGTTCAAACCCTCATCACGGCCCTTGTGACTTTGTTCATTTGATATATCACACTATTGTTAATTCTGTACGTAGTGTAGTGTAGATTTGTATATGTTACCAGTTTAGTTCCTGATCCTGGTAATGGCAATATCTACTTGCTGTTCTGTTACTGTTTCCTCTTGTATAACTAATGTACTGTACTTTTCATGTTTACTTTTTAAAAATATATACTACCATTTTCAAATAAAGTTTTTAATAATTGATTTACATAATACCACCACTGGCTCTCTCGTTATGAGCAATAAGTTATCAAATAAGAACTGGTGGGATGTTGGATATCTTTAATGGTAATCTAATCTGAAATTTTTTTACACGATATTCCTCAATTAATCTTACAATGGAAAATCGATTTGCATAATCTTTAGAGTTGGTATTCCACTTCAGTGGTATACAAGTGGTTTATCAAGGAAGGTTTATTTCAACACTTTACAGAAACCTCTAGAATCATGATGGTTCATGAATAATAACAATTGTGGTATCTGTTGACAGGCTTGACAGCCCTTCACAGGGCAGCCGCAGATGGTCACGACAACACTGTGATGGACCTCCTCAATGCTGGAGCAGACGTCAACGCTACAGATGAGTCTGGTAAGGATCACACTTAAGCATCCCAACATTATACAACACTCGTGTCACACATCAGAGCAAACTTATGGTATAACAAAATATAATTATTATTATATAGTACAATATGTAGTACTAATAGTGTCAAAGTTCCCCAGCCTGTCTAAGAGACAAAAAATGTTCAACATTTATTGTTCAGAAAAAAATATGCACTCAATAATAATCATACTGTAGTGCAACATATTACATATAGTTTGCTACATAATTCACTATGTATATGAGCAAGCAAATTACTTAATTGTTCAAGTGACACACGTTACAGAACATGTAGAGTGACATACAACATAATACATTTATGGTATCACACAATACTCTACATGTATGACACATCACACTACGTCACATATTGAACATATAATACACAACTTAAGGTGTTACACAATTCATATAGTGTCCCAAAACACATTTCAATTATGGCAGCAAACAATGCAATACACTTAATGTGTGACATATTTCAAAACACCTATGATAACAAACTACCATTATAGACATCAAATATGGTGTCTCTCAATACACAATGCTTATAAGAGCGCAAAACAAAGACAAACAAAAAGGTACCAAGTTTAAGTCACATTGAAACATATTCACTGTAGCACACAGTGCACAATATATGTGATGTCACCCCCACACACTACACTTATGACAACACCAAACAACCATGTAGATGATGACTCACAATTAGTCTGTTGTTTTAGATTCAGCTACTCAGAACGAAGTGTTCATGTAGCACGGGCTATAGTATAATTAGTCATTGATACCATTAGAATTTTGTTTGGAAATAAATAAATCCATACATTTTCATTTTTAATAAGTACCATTTTGACAATTAAGGGGCCCCTGGTGCTTGTGTACTAAAACTTCCTCATACACAATTTTTTGTCAAAAGTATCTTCATGGTAAATGCTCAAATTTTCAGAATGGATCAACATCACACCATGATGTCGGGAAACCGACACACTCATACACAAATAGTATAGTCATCCCTTAACAGTATCCTCTTAAAATTAGAGAATGGGAGACTCCGTGACGTCATCGACGTCGCCGCAGTATTTACATTATTAAACCACTGTTCATACAACAGTTTAATGTCTAAATTGAATAAAAAAGTGTTCAATAAGACTGAATATAATTATTAACACCAAAATATAGCTTGATTCCCTTGTTAACGTAAATTTAACTTAGAAGTGGAAAAAAATATTGGAACAACTAGGGAGGCAGAGCGTCTCAAGAGACGCCACGCTCACACAAAAACAATAACAAACGCAGCCTTACGCTGCCCATGGCTCCAGAGTTGGTTTAACACCTAGACACCTATTTATGTGTCAACAACCAACAACACAGCCTATCAACAACTACAACAACGATTGTATCCGGCTTACCAAGTATTTGTTTATTATTCTAGTGCACTGCTTAATATCCAAGGGTATCAGTCGGTTATGATATATGAACAACACCAACACCATGTACGTGTACCCCATTTTTACAGCCTTACATACCATGTTATATCTGTATTGATATGCTTAGGGAAATGTACTAACTCCTTGCATCCCAAACAGGTAAATTGTGACTTGGAACAGCAAGTAGCTGAGCAGTAGAACTATGCACATGTACCTAGCTGTTGCCAGCCTTGAAGGCCTCCACAGCCGCCATTGGCACCATGAGGCACAGGGCCACACCCACATAGATGCTAACATGACACAGTCTTAGCAGGCCCTTACTACAGGCTCAGATAAGGCCATTCTAGTTATTGTAGTAGTAGTATTCATAACTAGTAATAATTGTTGAAATAATAGTAGATTAGACCACCATATGTGGTATGATAAAATAATATAATTAAACTTAGGTAAACAATTTGTAGTTTAAGAAGGAGCCATTACAAAGTGGTTTAAGCTACAAATTGTCCCCCCAATTTGTGTGAGATTAATTTCAGGCAGTTTTAACAAGTACATACAGTCCACTCAATTTCTTACCTACTAAGAAAAAAATAAGATAAACTTTAATTTACTGAAGTCAATTAAAAGAAGATATACTGCCTGGAGTTTTTACCACATAAATTATGGTCCTTCGAACCGGATGATTATTACAGTTAACCAGTAGGTACATTGCATCTAGATATAAGATCCTGATATACATTAGTAGTGCAATATTATAGCAGAAAGACATTGCTATATTTACATTTTCTAGCCTAACTTTTCAATCTCATAGCAAACAAAACTACAACAAAGCACTATTATAGTTCTGAAGCCTGAGCCAAAGAACTATTGTGCCTTTTTTCATTACAAGAGGTTGATAAGAGGCTACTTTACTTATAAGTTACTTATAAATGTTTTTGTAATTTAAGTATAAACATTACTTTAATATTGCACCAATACATACTGCATACCACATTGTTTACAGCAAATTCTTGCACAAGGGTAGGACATTTTAGGCTGGTGTTGTACAGCAACCTAGTTTAATTTATTGTGCTAACCTGGTGTAAGGGTAAGAATTTTTTACACTTGTCTAGAGTTGAACATATTATAACCTAGCAAGTACATATTTTTATGCAGTATTCAGGACAACCCGAGTTGTGTTGTCAACCTGATATTCATACATATAATTATAGGTATAATTTAACTATAATCATTTCACCTTTGAGTGTTAACCTGTGTCTCTGTACCAACCAAGAGTGATAAAGAAGGGCTAGCTTGCGGAATACCAGCATTGATACAGGCTTACCACTCAAATTATAGCGTGTATGATTATACAGTAGTGTATATTTTAAATGATAAACAGCTCTAGTTCGGAAACTAGTTGCTTTACTAATTCAAGTGCCAAATCGTTAAAAGTCCATACGACTAGCAAGTACTTCCAAGATGTCTACACTCCAAAATGTAAAATTAACTCTTAAGGCCTTAAAGGGGCATCTCACAAGGCAGATTAACAAATGTGAAGACATGAGTAATCAAACTCAGTTAATTATGCAGCACTGGAAAACTATCTTAAGCTTACACGGAACAAATATGACCGTGTGTTGCAACAAATGAAACAGTATCAAGATTTACTGAACAATTCTAGTATTGATGAAGATACGATGAACAACATTCTCCAAGAACACTCTGATTATGAAGATGCAATGTTTGTACATTTACAGCGTTATGAAGATTTGATAAACGCCCATAAGGCCAATATAAATGTTGCAGCCACAACTACCCAGAATCAGACAGCACCAGAAGTCAAATTACCATCACTCAGTCTCCCAACTTTTTCTGGAACAGAGGACGAGAATTGGGACAATTTCTGGAGCAAATTTGTCGATTCTGTGGATTCTAATGTCAATGTACCAAAGACGACAAAGTTTACGTATTTACAGAGTGTCTTGAAGGATGAAGCCTTTCAGGTAGTCTGTAATCTGAATCACACAGATGACGATTATGACAATGCTGTACAACTACTCAAGGACAACTATGCGAAGCCTGAAAGGACTATCAGAATTTTAACCCAGAAGCTGTTAGATATTAAACATCCAAATAATACAGCAGTCTCACTCCAAGCCTTTAGATTGGAGCTTGAGTCTTTGCTTAAGGCACTTAAAAATAAAGTAAACTTGGATGAATCAGACTGATAATCCAAGTCCATATGACTCGCAAATTACCCAGGGACATCCTGGATAAGTTGTTTTGTGTGTATGGAAAGTCATATCTGACAGTACAGAGATTACAAGGGGTTACAAACCATCATAGAACGAAAGAGTTATCCCAGTTTTCCACTTCTAAGTTAAATTTACGTAAACAAGGGTGTCAAGCTATATTATGGTGTTATAAATTTCAGTCTTATGAAAACTTTTATTCAATTTAGACTATTAAAATGTTGTATGAACCCCCCCCCCCCCCCCGTGTTTTAATAATGTAGAATCTGCGGCGACGTCTCGATGATTGTCACGGAGTATCCAATTCCTAATTTTAAGACGGATACTGTTAACGGGCCTGATATACTATTTTTGTGTGTGTGTGGGTCGGTTTCCCGACATAATTCTGGGGGGGGGGGGAGAACCGGGTCGAGAGTCCTGTAAGGACTGCGAATCACTTTATTCTTCTCCTTCAGAATTATAATGCGCTTTAATTTGAGTTTACATTGTTGAGCTGCAGTACTTTGGGGACGTATTTCCCGTACTGGCGTATCGGGTGCTGGATAGTCGAGACTCTTAGTTCCTGGCCATCTAAAAGGAACGAATTGACTAAGTTTTGAGAGTAGTGTGTCTGCGCCTCATTTTCACTTTCACTATTTCAAGATGCCCTGGCTGTCTGAATAAACAGACTATTTGACCTATAGGCAACTCTGAGCGTGGTCCATCACTAGCCACCAGAACTATGCTCAACAGGGTTCAATAATTCTGTGTAGGGGTGTTGCCCGTAATGATACTGTCTCAGAGCTGTAAGGTATTCTCGGATCCATACGTCATTCCACCGACTTACACCCTTGATAGATGTTTGAAACGATGAACCAAATCACTCTCTTGGAAATATGAAGATCCTCTGGTTCCTCGTCCGTAGGGACACAAGTGTTTTGAGACGTCTACCATACATCAAATGAGCGGGACTTAATGTCCACGCTAGAAACAATCTTCAGAGTTAGGTAACAGTGGTCGGTTATGTGAACTCGTGCTTATATCCTCTATGACTACTGTTGAAGCTCCTGCCAGGCTCAACCATTTTGGCGGTGTTCTGTTTTTCCGTAGAGACGTTTTACCAATAACAACCATGCGTTCTCGAATCCTCCGGCCATGTGCTCAAGGAGAATGAATTTCCAATGGCACTGCGTTGATTTAGGGCTATGCGTACCTTTGGAAGTGTCCAGATTTTCCTCAGAAATGCTTCTCCTGCCACTAAATTGGACCCATTGGTCTGAGACTACATTAACTAAGGACAGGATCTACATGAAGCAAGCCTGCGGAAAGCCTGTAAGAATGCTTAGGCACTCATATCGGGAGTCACTTCTAGATGGCTGCCCTTGTTGTGGCACAAGTAAAAAGACCGATGTAAGCTTTTACTGGTTTTTTGTTGCTTGAGTGCCTGTAAGGTTAGTGCATCTGGTGAGATCTTCCCCCCCGACCACACCCCCCCAAACCCTTTAGTCTCCAAGGGCCGAATGACGGACCGTCCTTCGGAAGGGAGGTGGGCCAGGGAATAAGGAACACTCTGGACCATGTATCTCTCCGGCAAAAAACACAGGATTTAATTATGGATTTACTGTCTGTCTACCTTAGGGGTATCCAGTACTGTTGTCTTAATGTGGTGAGAGTATCAATACCCCCCAGCAGAATGTGCAGTATTTGTGTATATGTAATAACACAATTAGTTTGCTTACTATGTGGTGACGAGGGGAGCAATATTGGATTTTTTGGCTTCCAAATCTATGTCCGCCCAGCGGCTGGAAACGGCTCTCCGCAACAAACCATTATAACAAATATAAACCATTATGTTATAATTGTCAGTGTCTAACCAGAGACCCAGATTGTTTTGTAGCTTCTTAGGGACATTGTAAAATTCTGTCCCGAAGGTGTCGATCTGAGCTCTTTTGCCCAATACCTTAGGGCATTAGAGAATTTATGATTGATTCCTATTTTCTTTAGAGAAATCAAAACTACGTGGTGTGCACCTATAGTTTGCTTCAGTTCAGAGTACCGAGTAGGATCAATAACCAAAGTCCGAGGTGGTTCAGGGTTCTCAGTGGGGACAGTGACATTGGTCACAATGACTTGTGGCTTGTGTTCAGGCCACGGACGGGATTCGCCAATGAGGTCCCATTTGAACACATCTTGCCTTTGTTAATTGCCGTAATGTCCGTTCAGCGAAGATGATACGTCCAGGAGGGATTCTTTTGTTTGTACATATCTTAGTTTATACCATGCTGATAGCTCTCGTATTTCCTTAACACAATTACTCATGTAAGGAGTTTTACTATTGTTATTTCTCACCCACTCTAGTACTGCTTCATTATCTGACCAAACTACTGTTTCGTTAAAGTGGATGTGGGGTAAGGCCTTGATCAAAATAATGAGCCATCTTACTCATAACAGTAAGGCTGTTAATTCCAGTTGTGGCAGTGATCTTTTCTTTCAAGGTGCCACTCTGGCCTTTGAAGTGAGCAAATTGGCTTGCCCATTTGTGAACAGGTAAGCTACTGTTCCATAATCCTTTCCTGATGCATCACAGAACAGATACATGTAGTCTAATTTGTTTCTTTTATTTACTAATGTGTCTGGTGAAATTGACAGACTCTAGGGTAATTAAATCTGTTTACTAAACCCTGCCATTTTTCTGTAGAGCAGGTGTAGAAGATAATCCCAGCCTAGCTTTTGTTGCCAACATTACTGCTATTATCAATTGACTTCCAATTAATCAGTAATGGGCTTAATAGTCCTAATGTGTCGAAGGGTTTGCTGACTTCTGATAGTAATTTTCTCATTGTTAAGTAGTGGTACAGGTCCCAACTGACTTGTTGCAACTGATATGTTGCGTGTTCCATTCGACACCTAGTACCTTTGTCATCTGCGTGTAACTGGTATCGTGAAGGGAAATTCAGTTGGATCAGTTGAATTTAATTTTTTCATGTTAGAGACCCAAGATTGGAGAGCCATATTGGCTCCCATTAATTATCGATTGGCCTCATGGTATATATCCAAAATTTGACTTCACTGTTGTTTGTTCCTTGAAAATTATCCAAATACAGGTTTTTGCTAATTCGCTTGTTTTGGGCATTGGGACTTCTTCAAGTGCGTATCCATGGTAGCTTGGAGCAGAAAGGAGATGACGTGCGCCAAAAGGAGAGAGGCAAAACCGGCGTAAAGTATTAATTCAACTGGTCGATCGTTAGGATCCTTATATCCATAGGACTTTGGTAGTTCCAGTCTTATTCTGAAGACCTACCCTAAGGAATGCCTGCTATGTCGGAGTATATGCATAGTGTCAATACGGAAACTTAACAGACGTCGTAAAGCCTTTGTGTTAGGCTAGTGCAGTTTGAAGATCGTCTGTTAACGAAAAAACTACTAGGCCTCATTTTAGCACTGCAATTTAAATACTATCCGTAATGGGGTAGTTGCAGAAATCTTCTGTACACAATGATGTGGTAAGTAGTGACCTTCCTTTGGGTTCTCATTTGTAACAACTTCGATAAAATTTATCATCGAGTTGCTTCTGTATTATTTCATGGTACAGTTTCAAGTTCTTAGGTTGTCTTTGTAAGCACAACACCTTTGATCTCAATTGATTTTGTGCCATAAAATGGTTAACGGGTAGCTGAGGGTGATTCAGCTTCCATGGTAGCCTGGCCCAGTATTGATTATCTCTTTATATAACTGAGTCCATGTATTGTTTGTAAGTCCAGTCATCATCTGGATCTATGGTGTTCAGGGACAATGCAGAGAGTTGCCAGGTCCCATAACTTGGGTACAGGGGGATCAAGCTCTTCCACGGACATGTCTCTGAGTTGCAGTGGAGATTGGTCTCCTAGTCATGCAACCATACTGGGTTAGCATGTTGGTGGTCTACAGTTCCGGGTGGTTTAGCAGTAATACAGGGCCTGTTAGCAATTAGCCACCTGCAGATGGTAATAGGTTCATACCGTGGTTATCTTCCTTTCCTTGATAACTTATGGTAGACATCGATCCATAAGCGATCCAATATTGGAAAGGTTATCTGTTGTGATTTTATCAGCCAAAGGAATTCCATTTTTCTAGTAATTTGGCTGTTGTCACAGACCTAAGTGAATACAGATCTGTTGGGAATCTTTCTACTACTAGAGCTTGTACATTTTGCTTTCCGTAACCTCCTAATCGTACTTGGGTTGTAATACTTGAAAACTCGGGCTCTGAGGCGTCAGGAATCTGCTAATGTTTATTGTGTCTCATCTACAGGTGTAAGTTTCAGGGTATCAACCAACTCTTTGGATATAAAGGTTAATTGGGACCCTTGATCAAAAAACCACGTACGGTGGATTGTTCTCTCCATCTTTAATGAGCAAAGTCGTGCAGTAAGGTGAGCTGATTTATGGTTAGACCTTGTTGAGAAAACACTTATGTCAGGTAGCGCAGTACAAAGCTGTACTGAAGTGGTATTTCCTTCCTCCTCCTGTGGTTTGGCAGACTTTGTACTTGAATCCCCCACAAAGTGCTGTATGGCGGTGACCCTATGGCACCTCTAACAGGTGTGTATTGTTGATGTGCCAGCTGTCGGGATGAGTCTTACTACACTTGGTACAATCTATTGTATCTCCTTTGAGTCGTTTTATGCGTGTTGCACGATCGGGGTATCGGTCGTCAGTTGTACATAGGAATGTGATGGCACAGAAAAGAACATGGTCTCCAGACGTTTAACAAGTATCATGGAGGAGAGTCAGCCGATTGGGTGACGCGTTTACCCGTAGTGTTTGAGGTTACCAACTGCCGTATGTGCCCAGCACGCCTTTGGGTCCCTTTTGGGGAGGGAGAATGTGTTTTAGATTTGTTTGGAGTACTGTTTTTACTCTGTTTTTTACTATTAGTAGTAGACGAATGTTTAGATGTCGCTTTTTCATCTGGA
>WNGS01143506.1:0-12468 GCA_020271785.1 Procambarus virginalis
CGAAACGCGCCAACTTGCAGAGGTAAACAGAGACCATGCCGGCACCACGCGGCCTCAGTATCAACTTCCACAGCTCAACCAAGGTAGGCCAAGTTGTTCTGATTTGCAAACTTTCATCATTGCCTTTGATGGCGAAGAGGAAAATGTGTTCAGAAATAGCCGGGCACAAAGTATCTTATATAATGCCATTCCCAAGATTTTCGGGATCAACGTGCACAATATGAGACCAAATAAACAAAAAAACCTGATCGCAGTGGACCACAAACACGGCGAAGAACTAAAGCTTTCAGACATTACTGACATCTGTGGCCACAAAGTCAAGTGCTACATTCCACTAGGGGACCGATTAACAAAATATGTAATCCGACATGTGGTAGACATCAGTGTAGACGACATCAAAGCACAACTTAGACACATGACATCCCGATCCATGGAATCAAAAAATTTATGCGAAGAATAAACGGAGAACTGAGTGATACAGGCACTGCTCTGCTTACCTTTCTAGACTACATTCCCCCTGAGAGTATTTGGTTAAACGGCTTCCTCCATAAACTAGAGGTGTATATACCACGTCCCACTCAGTGTTTTAAATGTAAAGGTTTTAACCATACCTGGAAAGGCTGCACCAAAGACATTAAATGTGGGAAATGCTCTGGTTCCCATTACACGCAAGACTGTACATCAGATACACTTACCTGCTCAAACTGTGGTGGCGATCACGACATTACATTCAAACAATGTCCTTCATACATAGCAGCAGCAGCAAAAACTAAGGTTCTCCCTACCAACAACCTGCTATACAGTAGTGCACTGAAACAACCTAACACAGCCCATCAAACACTACCTCACACTCAAACACAGCCTTTGCGTGTACCTGATATATCTGTCACCGACACTCCCACAACCCCGGGTCCAACCATCTCTCACAAAATGCACAACTGAATCCTGATCTTGTTGAAACTCTTGTCACTCGCATTGAAAATGATCTTGTTGAAACTTTTATCACACGCATCGAAAATGCACTAGAAAAGACGCTGGACCGACTTCTAACTAAATTCTTTACACAAGTAACACAACCCACCCCTGAGGCTGACCCAAAAGACATCCCATCAACAGCTACAGACACTGACATCCGCCCAAACAAAGCCACCATTGCTGGACACACATTGTTTGAACAGATGATAGAAAAACTCATAAATAACTCCCTAGCACGCCTTACCAAAATCATTCCACAGGCTGACTTGCCACAAACCCAAACCGCCAGTACCAAGAGTAAGACACAGCCCACATCCACATCTAGGTATCCAACACGTACTACTACTGGCATGCCAAGGAAAACAGACACATCCATAACCCATACATCCTAAATGGCTCCCCTAACCTTCATGACTTGGAACGCAAAAAGCATTAAAACATCCCTCACAGAACTTAAACAATTCCTTTACTCATCCAAACCGGACTTAGCTTTCATAACCGAATCCTGGCTCACTCCCAAACAAAATCCTATTTTTAAAAACTTTCAGATGCAGAGACTGGACAGACCAAACCGTATGGGTGGTGGTATTTTCCTCCTAACACGGAGTAACATGACATGTAAACCTGTAACGCTTACACATTTTGTAAATGGTAAACTAGAAATTTTAGCATGCCTAATACCCTACAATGGTACACACATATCCTTTCTGGGTATATACAACCCTGGTGGCACAATAAATTTAAATGAACTGGAATTTTATCTAAACCAATTACGGCAACCGATCATTGTTACAGGTGATCTAAATGCAAACCACCCCACATGGAGTAGAGGTACCCAAAATACTGCAGGCACCGATTTATATAACTACCTAGACACTACACCATATATTCTACTTTCGCCGCCCTACCTTGCAACCTACTTTAACTACAGAACCAATTATGAAGCCTCATTGGACATCTGCTTTGGCTCGGCGCACTTTCAACATGAACTACAGTTTCATACTGGACCAGATATTGGTAGTGACCACAAACCCCTCATTATAAAATTTACTAACTTTCAGCCACCAACCCACCCCCTAACGCTCCCCAAGTGGAACATTAAGAAACTAGATAAGAAAAAATGGGCTGATACTGTCTGTCTCCCAGATACAGACGATGTAGACCCAAACACGCGACTGTCCACAATCACCTCGGCCATAAATTCTGCAGCCACCCAAATGCTTAAGAAAACTTCAGGACATAGGTCCAACAAACCACTTAAACCGTGGTGGAACGCAGAATGTGCACGAACAGTCGCCTTACGCCGACGAGCCATACAAAAACAAAGACGTCAACCCTCCCTACAGAACTGGGTTAATCTCCGGCGGGCCACAGCAGAAGCCAAAAAAACCATACTGTCAGCAAAGCGAGCATCATGGGCAAAATTTTGTGATAGCCTCACACCCACTACGCCACATTCAAAAGTCTGGGCTACATTTAACAGCATTAAAGGTCGCCCAACATTCCCTTCGTTTCCCCTGATGATCAACGGTTCACTCTGTCAAACACCTCAGGAGCGTGCAAATGTTCTTGCTGAATGTCTTAAAGTTACCCTCTCAACACCCTTCTTTCATGCCCAAGAACTCCCCCTCAGACAAGAAATTGACCGTGCCATACTGCTACCCATGCTCGGCGTCGACAACATGTTCACCTTAAGCGAGCTACACTTAGCCTTAACTCGCCTACCTCTTGGCAAGGCACCTGGAGAGGATGGAATTCCATATGAACTCATTAAATATCTTCCATCGACCGCACATAGTACTATCCTAAACTATTACAACCTATGCTGGACTCACGGAAATATTCCCTCACAATGGCAGACCAGTATTATTCTTCCGTTCCTTAAACCAGGAAAAGACCCATCCCAACCTGCGTCATACAGACCTATTTCCCTACTATCATGCATCAGTAAAGTCATGGAAAGACTAGTACATACTCGCCTCCAATGGTACCTAGAGTATAATAATATTATACCGTCACTCCAAGCTGGATTTCGACCGCAATGCTCCACACTCGATCAAATACTTTGCCTTGAACATGAAATCCGCACCGCCCTCAGAAGCAGCAAATTTTGTATTGTTCTCTACTTAGACCTCAAAGGAGCTTTTGATAGCATTCCTCATACTTGCCTCCTCGCAAAGCTTGCGCGTTTAGGCGTACAGGGAAGATTACTTTTATGGTTAAAATCCTATCTTACGAACAGGACCTCTAAAGTCTATATACAAGGCGAGTTTTCCGATGACATCCCAATACAAACGGGTGTCCCACAAGGCTCCATACTAAGCCCAACCCTTTTTGCTGCATTCTTAGCAGATTTGCCAAACACCCATCCTGTTCACCTCTCAGCGTACGCCGACGACTTAACATTGTATTATTCAGACAATGCCTTACCTAACACAGTCTCAACAATGCAAACAGCACTTGACCACCTCATAGATTGGACACAACAATGGGGCCTTCAAGTTAGTACTACCAAAACCTATTATCAAATTTTCACTAAAAAAAGACTTGCTCATCTACCTACCCTCACAATACACAACACTCCCATCCAACACGTACAAGAACATAAATACCTTGGCATGCACTTAGACTCGCCCTCACTTACCTGGAAAGCACACATTCAACACCTTAAACAGACGACACAACCCCGACTCGCCATACTGAAAGCCCTCACTGGCACCACCTGGGGAGCACACCATAAAATCCTGCTTCGTTTCTATACAACCTACATTCGCAGCCAACTAGACTATTGTTGCCAAGCATATGCGTCGGCTGCGCCTACCAACCTACAGAGCCTAGAGGTCATTCAAAACAATGCCATGCGACTTATATGTGGCGCAATGCGTTCCACTCCTATCCTCGGACTTTACGGGGAAACGGGCCTCACAAGCCTAGCCACCAGACGAGACATAATGTGTGCCAACTATCTGTCACTCTGTACCACTGCTCACCAGACACACCCATACAGATCAAAAATTAACCCAACAGTTAACCCACATATCCCCCGCTTCCCAACAAATCACTCGCAACCTTTCCTCACACGGGCTACAAATAACCTCAATATAGACCTCTCTCTACTCCAAAACTCGGAAACCCAACTTACTGTTCCCCCTATTCCACCTTGGCTTTATACAACTCCTAATACAGCAATACAACTCGAAGACAGCATTCCAAAGTCTGCACCAAACTCAGCCATAGCCTCAGTCTTTCTCTCAACAATGAAAAATTGCTACCCAAATACCACAGAGATTTATACAGATGGATCTCGCATCATCATGAACAACGTACCCTCGGTCACTAGCGCTGTATGGATACCGGAATACCATCTCAAGCAGGGATGGCGATTACCAAACCAACTATCTGTTTTCACAGCTGAATTATATGCCTTATATCAAGCTCTCCAAATAATCACAACATTACCAATCGGGACATATACAATCTGCAGTGACTCCAAGAGTGCGATTCAAGCAATTACGTACTCTTCAACAACATGCAAGGAGTTTGTTTACCCATGTCTTCAACTTCTTCATGAACATCGATTGAACGGTTACGATACCTCTATCCAATGGGTCCCAGCGCATTGTGGTATTCTCCATAATGAACTAGTAGATCAACTAGCCAAAGCAATGCACAACACACCTCGCATTACCCGTCATCCAATTCCCCATGTTGCACGTAAAGGAGCCTTCAAAAATGCCATCACCCAAGATTTTGCGGCGAAATGGAAAACGTCATGCTCACCTTTGTACTATGGGTCCATAAAAAAGAAATGGGAAACTTGGAAACATGTCAGATATAAAAGCAGAGAAATTGATATAGCGATGACCAGATTAAGGCTGGGACATACCAAACTAGCAGCACACAGCTCTAAGTACAGAACAGACATCAACGAACTCTGCATCCACTGTCAGGTTCCTGAAACAGTCGAACACTATCTCCTTCACTGCTTCCGACATTATAGTGCCAGAGTAAATCTCAAACAAGTACTTATTTCACTTAAAATACCCTTTACCATCGAGCATATATTAGGAGGCGGTGACCACTCGTTACAAGAAAAATACCAAATAGTCAAAGCACTGGCTAAATATCTCCAGTCGACCAACAAATTGGGCCACATCTGACCCGCGCCACATTTATACCTGGCGCCACCAACAGCTAAACACAGAAAACAACCGCCTCGTCGCAGTACCAAGGATCAGCTGAGACCATAAACACAACACTACGGTGCGGCAAGTCTCGCTCTAACTCACACCTCTGTTCTAGTCGCCGCTCCTCTGTCTACACCACAACGCAACAAGCACTTTTGAAACTCTTATCATCCTCAAGATAAACGCCTCTACCAACATCTGTACTGGTGCAGTCATCGGGAGGACAAACCCTTCATGCAAACTGCACCTACTATCAAGAAGAAGAAGACCCCATCTGGGCGCTTCTGAGGGTCGTTAGGTCTGGATAAGTGTGGTTCTCTTTGTGCCGGGCAGCGGGCTGTGGCGAGGCTCCTCTTGATGATGTCGTTGACTTCTTCATGTCTTGCAATCTTACCCTGTGATTTACGACATACCAGACCATGACGACCATATTGGTCTGCCATCGCAGTTCCGCAGATGCACCTATGTTCGGTGAGGATGGGGGCGGCAAGGCGAAGGGCAACTCCAATGCAGAGAGCGTCATGACTGAGGCGAGTTCTCAGGGCTGAATTGGGCACAGCAAATAAAAAATCCCCAGCGTGGGGTGCTGTTACCGCTAGGAGGTGGGCTTTGTTTTCAGCATCAGCGTTGTCAATCATTGCTGTGACAGTCTTTTCCATTATGGGGCTATCCCAGTGGGTCTGCTTGTGGTCTTTTGGGACTTGTGGTCGTGGTTGAGGGTGTGCAATGGTGTCCGATTGTCTGGCTGCTTCGATGAACGTTTGATCATGAGTTCCCGCTGTCTCTCTCATACGCTCTGGTAGGATCTGCCCTACCAATTCGTTGGCTGCTGTACATGAGGATAAGAATGCTGGAAGTGCTACCTCAGTTGCCTTTCGTATACCTATCCCCCCGAATCTCACTGACAGTGTTGCTTGGTCCCACTGACTGTCATCTAAATCTAGGTTGAGCGCCTTTCTGAATACCTGCGCCTACCTGAGGAGCTCATCATATTGATTAAGAAGTGGGTTGCCAAAAGTGGTTGCACACCTTAAGAAGTATGTTAGCCTGGGCAAGGTAAGGCACTTTGTGAGAAGGTAGAGGGCATCATGGGAGTCCAAGTCCCCTATTCTCGCTTCAATCCTCTTCAGGTCTCTAAACTTTTCGTCAAGGACTGCAGCAATGGCATTGCGTCCCAGAGGTGCTCCAAGTAGTGTGCTGTCGGTTGGTTTAATGACTGAGGCTTCTGGTAAAACTGATTTCACTGCTCTAATAATTACCTCACCGGATGCAATAATTTCGCACTTGGAGAGGGTTAAGAACGAGACCCATGGTCTCCCCCCGTGTCTTCACCAGCTGCAGGTCTTTCAGAAGGGAGTCTTGTGTGCCTGCCAGAGTGCCATCATCCAGGAACCAGATGTTGAGCTCACTGGAAAGTCTGGTTGTAATTTCTCGAACCGCTATGCAAAAGAGGTGACTTCATGTTTGCCAAACAGGAGGGTTGAGTCTTTGCTGTAGCCTGCTGACACAAACGGGAGAATGCTTGGGCAATGTTCCTGGACTGCAGTGAGGATGCTTCCCTTTTGACCGAGTTGAAAGCGTTTTTAAAATCTAATTTTACTACTGCCTGGTCTTCAGTAAGAGAGCTAATGTAGGATCGTCCAGCATGGGCCGCTGCTTCACAGCCTTGGGGGACTCCAAACCCCAGCTGGTTGGGTTGCAGCATGGTGGCTGCTTCCACTCGGATACTTCTGACAGCAGCCCTTGCAACTAGGCGGCGAAGGGTATTACCCTATACATTATACCCTATTACATTATTACCCTATTATATATAATAAATAAATATATATATATATATATATATATATATATATATATATATATATATATATATATATATATATATACATATATATATATATATATATATATATATAAATATATATATATATATATATATATATATATATATATATATATATATATATATATATATATATTACATTTTCAAAGACTTTAGTTTACACACACACAAAACAACTATAACTGAACAGAGTTTAAACAGCTTTTCTTTTTTATACCTGCATTTGGGTGAGGTGACATGTTACAATGGGTTGGGGTGAGGTGAACACAACACAGAACACGTAACAATGGGTATAAGCTAAAGGGAAGAATAGATCTGTAAACTGCAGAAGGCCTATTGGCCCATATTTCTTGATGTTTCTATTTGGAGCGGAGTCTTGAAGTGGGTAGAATATAGTTGTGCGTTAATTGGCTGTTGATTGCTGATATATATATATATATATATATATATATATATATAGATATATATATATATATATATATATATATATATATATATATATATATATATATATATATTAAGGGCGTTCTGGTTTTTAATGTGTGAAAATGTCTTGGAGAGTATCTTTTGATGTTCTAATATGTCTTAGAGAATAACTTTTGATAACTCTGAGAATAACTTTTGACGAACGAAGGTGAGTCAAAAAATCTCTATGATGAACTAAGGTGACTTAGAAAACAACTTGATGCTTGAATATGTCTTAAAGAACAACTTTGCTGACTTAAAGAACAACTTTGCTGACTTAAAGAACAACTTTGATGTCTTAGACAGTTTCTTTGATAAACGAAGGTGAGTTAGAGATCATCTTTGATGCTCGAATATGTTTAGAGATTTTCTTTAGGGACTCTGATAATAACTTTTGATGGCATGAATAATATTCTTAGTGTCTTTGAGCGTGTTGTGGGAGAATAAAGATTACATGAGATAGTATCATATGATGAACAAAGATGCTTTGGAGAGATATTTTAGTTAAGAAAGGATGTAAAGATGATGTACTTGAGTATTTTTTAAAGTTGAATGAGGCATAATGGTAGTTAAGAAAGTTCTGAAAGAAGTTATGCTTGACTATTTTCAGTTGAGTGAAGAATAATTTTAGTTAAGAACAGTGCTGAAAGATTCCCTTTGACTATTTTTGTATTTTTTTTTTTGAGATATATACAAGAGTTGTTACATTCTTGTACAGCCACTAGCACGCGTAGCGTTTCAGGCAGGTCCCTGGAATACGATCCCCGCCGCGAAGAATCGTTGTTACAACCAAGTACACATTTTACTGTTGCGTTAAACAGAGGCTACAGTTAAGGAATTGCGCCCAGTAAATCCTCCCCGGCCAGGATACGATCCCATGACATAGCGCTCGCGGAACGCCAGGCGAGTGTCTTACCACTACACCACGGAGACTGTATTCAACGATGTATAATATTAGTTAGGAAAGTGTTGAACGAGGCTACACTTTACTATTTTTAGTTAAGAGAAGTGTTATTTTAGTTAAGGAACAACAAGAAAATATGATGAATGAGTCTATTTTTAGTTGATTGTCGAATAATTTTAGTTAAGAAATGAAGAACGCGCCTTTTTTTTTTTTTAGTTAAATGACGAATAATTTAAGTTGAAAAACTATAAGAAAACTCTGTCTTGGTAAATTTGTTACTTTATAAAGTGAAGATTTGTTTAAGAACAGTGCTGGTAAAAATAATATGTTATAAAGCAGTATTACATTGACATAGTTTTGACAATAAAATTAGTGACTGACAATATATATTAACATCCACTACGGGCTCACCATAGCCCGTGCTACTTGGAACTTTGTTCCAGGTAGCGAATCTTTAACAACAACAACAACAGTGACGGAATACTTTGTAACTAATTTGTTAGGGGAATGTAATGCTGTTGATAATATGAGACAAAGAACTAGTTATTGAAAGACAGAAGCAATTGGTTTAAAGAATTAGTAATAAGATGAACGGAGAACATGCAAGGAAATGCGATGGACACAGAGAACATGAAGAATATGATAACGAACACAGAGAATATGGAGAATATGACAAAGAACACAGAGAATATGAAGAATGAACAATGAACGTGTGAAGAACCTGAAAATATGACAATGAACACAGAGAACGTGAGGGGAATTTGTAGAGAACATGAGAGAGAATGTGATGATCACAGTGAACATGCAGGGAATACGTACTGAACTGGCAGAGAATATGTAAGAGAAGGTGATGAACCTGTGAAAAACATGCTAAGAACGTTATGAGAACATGACAAAGATCACAAAAAATTGAGAAATAGGTGAAAAATATGATTTGAACGTGAAGAGAACTTATATATTGAGTATAAAAGTTGTAGAGAGAACATGGAGAGAATACACAAATGCAGTAAGATTATTGAATAATAGCTGTAATTTAAATTCTGGGGAGGAAAGGAGATTTGGATGAGATGAGGAAGGGGCGAGATGCAGGGAGTAGGGTGGCATGGGGGTTTGGGAGGAGGGGAAGATTAGGGTGTGGGGAGGAGGGGAATAAGGGAGGGGGGAAGGTAAGGTGGGATAGGATCGTGTGACTATTACCTAGTTAGTGATTATTTACATAGCTGAGTAAACAAAGGGTATTGAAGGAGAGGATGAGCTTACTTTGATAAGGTAAGGGGGGAGAGCTCCTTGATCTGAAATACTAAGTTTGATGAACTAAGGTGGATTACTGGAGTTGGAGTTCGGATAATGTCTTGATTTATTTTACAGAGGTCTGAAACGTAGTGAGTTTTTAAATCTCAGGGGATTTGGACTGGCAATAAATAACTTAAAGGAGAGAACTAAGGAGGAGGACAAGAACTGAAACTCGGTAACTGTGTTTATCTTATTTACTACATCTGAAATAACTATGATTTAAATATCAGGGGATTTGGTTAGATACTGAAGATACGTGAGGGAAATAAGGTGGGGTCGGGAGCTAGAACTCGGTAATTATTTGGATTTATTTTACTATGTCTGAAATACTGCGGTTTTAAATTGAAAGGCAATTGATTAGCTATTAAACGAAGATATGAGAGGGTGTTAAGGTGGATGACAGGAACTAGAACTTGACTTGATCTGATTTACTACGTACAAAATATTGCGGTCATAAATCATAGGGGGATCGGACTGTTAGTATTGAATCTACGACAGAGGACTAAGGCAGGGACAGGAGCTAGAATTCAGTAATTGTTTGGATCACTTTTACTACATCTGAAATATGACTACTAGTCATATTTAAAATTGGGCTATTAGTGATGAAACTACACTCATAAACGTATAGAGCTGGGCCCAAGAGCCCAGCTTGAACTTTTCATGAACTTTTGATGAACCCATCTGATGAACTTTTAAAAAATATCTGCTCATTAATTATATCCATAAGAACTCTTAAGAACTCACTGAGGATTAAACTCTGAGAAAATTCAGTCTTAATTCTTGTGATGCAGCTGAAGACAAATGAGATAAAATATTTGAACTCGAACAAGAATGACTAATTTTGGTCTTAAAATGGACTCTGTCAAATTTAGGTCTTCAACTGGTCTCTGAACAATTTCAGTCTTAAACTAATCTCTGTTAAATCTCAGTTTTAAACTGAACTCTGTCTGAATTCGGTCTTAAAATGGACTTTGAAAACAACTTAGGTCTTTAACTGGTCACTTTCAAATTTTAGGTCTTAACTGGTCTCCGAAATTATTTTGGGTTTAAAATGAACTTTGACATATTTCGGTCTTCAACTGCTCTCTGACTAACTTCGGTCTTCAACTGATCTCTGAATAATTTCAGTCTTAAACGAGCGTGACACAGCAGTAGATGGATATAAAGTAAACAAAATTTGCTAAGAAGTCTATTTTTCCTTAACAAAACTTCTATGAACATATTTTCTGAAAAAATGGTCTCTTGAAAAATTTCGGTTATAAACTCTTAATAAACTTCTATGATTATATGAAATCTAATATCTATATAAATAAAAATGGAAATGTTCGTTTGTTCAAAATCGCTAATCTCCGAAAGTTCTTCACCGATTGCTTTGAAATTTTCACACAATGTTCAATTCGCATCCGGCCAGGTTTATATATACATACTATATAGATGTCACGTCTCTGACAAAACTTACTTATGTGGACTTGAAGGTTTCTTATGAGGAAAAATTCCAGACCAAAAGGCCCGCTGCAGACCTAAAGGATTCTTATGAGTTCAGTTTTATACAAATACTAGCATTACCCGGCCACGCGTTGCTGTGGTTCAGCAAGCCATGTGCGTAGCTGAGCCACAGCAACCTACCTGTCCCCCGTTCTCCCCACATATCTCCTCCTCACCATCTCCTCGGCCTCCCAACCATTCCTCATTACCCCATCCCCTCTTCCTTCCCACTTTCCCACTCCCTGTCCCTTTGTCCTCCCACCTTCTCCATTCCCCCATCCTCTCGTCCCCTCCCCGTCTCTTCGTCCTTCCCCATTATTACCCCCTCCTTGTCCCCTCGTCCTCCCCACCATCTCTCACTTTCTGTCCCCTCGTCATTCCGCTCATTCCCCATCCCTCGTCGATGCGTTCCCAATGGTCTGATGTTCCCATCAGAAATGGGGAACATGAAGTGATCTGACGTTCCCATCACTGAAATATAAGAAAACAGTTAAAATGAAATGAAAATATGAAAAAAATAAACTACACTCACGAAATGAAAGTATGTAAACAACACAGCTAATTCTAAGCAATTCACACAAAATAATTAAATCAAAATGGAAAATAAATCAAAATCTATGAAAAATTCATATATCAATGCAATCAGAAAATTGAAATGGAATTGTGATTATTTAGTATAGCATGTGTGTTGCTCTTACATGCAACAGATGGTACTAATTGTCAGAAAAGCATAATTTACCTGTCACAAGAGTGGCATCTATACTTATACTTATGAAATAGGACGGTATGGGTAGAACCACAGCTCAATTCCAACAAATGTCACACAAAATAATTCAATAAAAAAATTCAAATAAATCGAAATCTATGAAAAAATTTATAATGCAATCGGAAACATTGAAATGAATTCGTGACATATTTAGTATAGCGAAGACTGTGCTTATGTGCAACAGATTCGCTGTTTTTCAAAAACGCATGTTTATTTACCTGTCACAGGGGCGGCATCTATATAGTAGGTATATAAAAAGACGCGTCTATTCGAATGCAACGTTGTGTACAAAATTTCAAAGCAATCGATGAAAAACTTTCGAGATTACAGCATGTGTTGGTCTTATGTTCAACAGATGGTGCCTGTTTCTCCAAAAAAATCTGTTCTTCCTGTCACAGGTGAGGCATGTATATGTAGATATATAAAAAGACGCGCCTATTTGCATGCAACTTGTGTCAAATTCAAGGCATCGGTAAAGAGGTTTCGAAGATTTCCCTCACATGAAAACACATGAAAACACAGTTTTTCAGAAAGAGCATGTTTATTTACC
>WNGS01143509.1:0-10295 GCA_020271785.1 Procambarus virginalis
GGGTTCTTTGACTGATGTATTACTGGTATTCTGTTATTTTGTATGTACTCATGTGTTTTTGTGTATGGTTCTGTTTTTTGTACTGGTGGTTTTCTTTTATAAATAAAAAAAAACTTGGGTCGTTGGCTCCTTCTAGTGATTATTACCATAAAAGGGTAACTGACTGGAACTTATTACAAATTATTTTGAAGTGTGGTGCTATGAATCAGACTCGAGCTTTTAGGAACAGATTTAATTTACACATAAGCATGCAAGGCGTTGCAGAACATGAAAAGTGAGACAATAGGATTGTGGGTTTGAACTAAACGACCGTTTCTAGAAGAGTAACAATTTATTCAACACAAATCTAGAACTACTGCAACAACGAGTTTGTGTTACTTTACTGTCTCCCCAGTGGCACATTAGCAACAGCTATTCAACAGCCTGGTGGACCCACGGAATGCTTTCCGTCGTCGCTGACTGAATAATGACACTAACTGAACAGAGTGGTGCCCACTGGTGATGCAAGCTTGCAATCAATATATGTCACGGCCCTCACGGTGAACAATACTATAATCACGAAACTTGAATGGCTCTCGCCGCCCTTCCAGCAAGGGTACCAAGTAACTAGGCGGGTGATCCAACACTGATGACCCTCTATAAAATCTTACGTTAACACTTGTCTCTCAAGATCCAAACTATAATAAAAGTTACACTAATGAATTCAAAACAATTACTTAATCGACCGTCCACAGAGGTCAGCAACAGATCAATTTACGTTAACACAATCGTGTCTCTACGACACTCAAATGACAACAATAACTCGAAAGCCCTTTAATTACATCACACTTAAGACGTCAAGCATTCAGTGAGTAATTCCCAATTAATTTCTGTCACCCCAACAGTCTTTTAATTCAGACGAGTATTGATAGACACTGCTGTCACCCAACTAACAGGTCTTTCCTGTCTTACGACAAAATTACTTTAACGAGGGTTCTATTACTCTACTACACAAGGCTACACAACACCTGTATAAACAACATCAACACTGTGAATTCACCAAGTGGCGGGTGCTAATTGCCTTTAATCAGCTACTCTAGTGCTTAATCCCCTGCCCTCAGACAGATACGATCAGTCCAACGAATTATGACAGTTCAATTGACTTCGACCATGACAGGACAGTCAACCCCTTACGTTAATCAATCACTTAATTAACGACGGCTCGTTAATTTGTTAATACTACGTTAGTCGTCCTTTCGACACTTCCTCACCACTGCGTGAACTCACTGTGACTGTTGCAATTACACAAATTAGAAAGGCGTGCTCAACTAACTGTCGCACGGACACGTAACTGCACCCACAAATTTACTTTATTCACAACGCTGTTTAACAACACAGCACTGCCTTCGTTAAGCAATCATGTCCCCCAGTGACGTTAATGACTTAATTCTCACGGAATCCTCCACAATACACAATGCATTACACCAAGGACAAATGTCATCAGTTCACAACACAGTACAACACGGTACAACTTTGCCGTCCACGGCAACTTGCAAAACACTTCCTCAGTAAATTATGTCAATAATAATTCACGCCCTAACACAACACAACAGTATAACTAAGCGCTTGACCAAAATATAATATAAAATTTTCAATTAACCAAGGGAAATCTCCCGTTACACACTTAACTGCCGGAACAGGAACGCTCTGCAAAGAATTTACATACACAACACAATAGAGAACTGGAATACAATAAAATCACTTTCCTCTATCCTTAGAGATACAGTAAAATAAATGACAACTCCACACAACTGAATGTGTCTAATTGTGTCCTTACACACGTCCTCTTCACAGTTGGGCCAACTCCTCAACTTAACTGACGTTAGAACAGGTGTAACTCACCCATCTCCAATTCCCATCACTTCACTAGGTGTTAAAAGGGACAATGGCAAGACGGGACACTGGGTGTGAAGCCAGATTCAGAGTTTACCACACCAAAAACAGAAAACAGGTACTTACCCCTTCTTCACCGACCAGTCCCATTCACACACACTCATACGAACCCCCCACTTACTGCTGCTGTAGGTGATGGAGTGGGTATCTCCCACTCTGTATCGTGGTCGGCTGGACCACGGGGTGGTGGTGGCAGGTACCCTCGCCAGCCTAGAGTAGGCACGAGGCGAGGCGAGACACGGAGGCGGCTGGTACACGGAGGTTGATTAGGATGGAGGAAGATAGTAGGAGGCTACAAGATGACGTAGACAATCTGAAGGAATGGTCCAACAATTAGCTACCAAAGTTCAACCCTAGAAAATGTAAGATAATGAATCTAGGCAGAGGAAACAGGAGGCCAGACACAGGATAGTGAATGGGAGGTGACGTCCTTCGTGGAACGGACAGAGAAAAAGATCTAGGAGTTGATATCACACCAAACCTGTCTCCCAACTGACAGGTTTGGGACATAAAAAGAATAAAATCGGTGGCGTATGCAAGGCTGGGTAACATCAGAACTGTCTTCAAGAACCTGTGCAAGGAATCATTCAGAACCTTGTATACCACATATGTTATACCAATCCTGGAGTATGCAGCCCCATCATGGAGGCCGTATCCTCTCTAGCACAAGACGAAGCTTGAAAAAGTTCAGAGGTATGCCACTAAGCTAGTCCCAGAACTAAGAAGCATGAGTTACGAGGACAGACTGCATGAAATGCACCTCACGGCACTGGAAGATAAAGAGTAAGGGGAGACATGATCATTACCTACAAAATCCTCAGGGGTATTGACAGGGTAGACAAGGATAAACTATTCAACACTGGTGGTATGAACAAGGGGACATAGGTTGAAACTGAGTACTCAGATGAGCCACAGGGACGTTAGAAAGAACATTTTCAGTGTCAGAGTAGTTAACAGGTGGAATGCATTAGGCAGTGATGTGGTGGAGGCTGACTCCATACACAGTTTTAAATATAGTTATGATAGAGCCCAGTAGGCTCAGGAATCTGTGCACCAGTTGATTGACGGTTGAGAGTCGGGACCAAAGAGCCAAAGCACAACCCCACAAGCACAGTTAGGTGAGTACTCACTTTCTCTCTCTCTCTCTCTCTCTCTCTCTCTCTCTCTCTCTCTCTCTCTCTCTCTCTCTCTCTCTCTCTCTCTCTCTCTCTCTCTCTCTCTTTCTCTCTCTCTCTCTCACTTGCTCTCTCTCTCTCATAGGGTAAAATATGACAGGGAGACAAAAATGGCAGAAATAAACTCAGAGGAAGGGGAGGGACAGGATGCCTGGATTAGGGAAACAATCGAATAAATGGGGAGTCAATTCAGGGAAAAACTGAGGGAAATGAGTGAGAAAGTAACCAACCTGCAGGATGAGCTGAAGGCAGCAACGGAGGAAATAAGAAGCCTGAAAAAGAATCCTACTAAATACCAGACAAACCATCCCTCAGGGAGATAGTAATGCTCCTGTAGAGGGGTCTTCTATAATTCAACCCTCATTTGCAGACTTGTTTAAAAAGAGCCCTGAAACTAGGTCTGCAGTCAGGGAAGTTGCCATGGAAGTGGCTTCTTCTCAGGAAACAGCTAGATGTACTACCCAGGTGATAGAGCAAAAAAGAGCAGTAGTAGTAGGCATTAAGGAGCAAACAGGGAACATTCCAGCAGAGTGAAGAGACAAGAACTAAAAAGCAATTAATGAAACCCTTAAATAAGTAAAGATGGAGAGGGCTGACCAGAATATTGAAAAGGTATTCAGGCTTGGACAGTACAACAAGGACAGAAACCGATTGATAAAGGTGGTATTCAAGAGCGAGAACATAAAAGAGGACTTGTTAGCAAAGAAGAGCAGACTAGTAAATGAACTGAAGTTCAAAAACGTATTCCTGCAGAGGGATATGACAAGGGACGAGAGAATGAGGTCAGCAGACTCAACCTAAATTGCTGCACAGCCAGATCTGGAGAAAAACAACAATAAAAGAAGAAATATTGAAATTGAGGATAGGGGCAGACAGATTCATTACAAACGACAAAGAAGTGTGCAAGAAACTGAATAAAAATTTCAGGAGGTCTTCACATTAGAGCAAGGTGAAGTTCCAGAGATAAGAGAAGGAATAGGTAACCAGGAACCACTAGAAGAGTTTGAGATTGCCAGAGGGGATATAAGGAAGATTTTTGCTAGAATTGGATGTCACAAAGGCTATAGGCCCAGATGGAATCTTCCCTTGGATACAAATGGAAGGAGCAGAAGCACTGTGCCTGCCACTCTCCATAGTGTATACCAAATCACTGGTAACAGGAGAACTGCCAAAAATTTGGAAGACGGCTAATGTAGTCCTGATATGCAAGAAGTGGGATAAACAGGAGGCACTGACCTACAGGCAAGTGTCCCTAACTTGCATACCATGCAAGCTGATGGAGATGATTGTGCGAAAAAGCTAGTGGAACATCTGGAGCAAAAGAACTTTGTAACACAGAATCAACATGGGTTCAGGGATGGCAAGTCCTGCCTTACAGGATTAATTAAGTTCTACAACCAGGCAACAATAAATTAGGTAAGAAAGAGAGGGGGTGGGCAGACTGCATATTTTTGGATTGCCAGAAAGCCTTTGACACAGTACCTTACAAGAGGCTATTGAAAAAGCTGGAGATGCAGTCAGGAGTGAAATGAAGGTACTCCATTGGATAAGGGAGCACCTAAGCAACAGAAGACAGCGAGTCACTGTGAGAGGCTAGGAGTCACCAATGGAGTCCCGCAGGGTTCAGTCCTTGGACCTATACTGTTTCTGATAAATGTAAATGTTCTCCTAGAGGGTAAAGAATCGTTCCTCTCATTGTTTGCTGATGCCAAAATTATGAGAAGGATTGAAACAGAAGAAGATAGCATGAGGCTACAAGATGACCTAGACAGACTGAACGAATGGTCCATTAAATGGCTACTAAAGTTCAACCAGAGTATATGTAAGGTAATAAAAATAGGCAGTGGAAACTTGCAACCTGTTCTCGCACTTGCTTACAGTCAATATTGGCTTATTTAATAAGTGCATATGTGACATACTAATTGATTGTGAATATTTTAGTTTACCTTGAAAAGCTTCATAGAAAACACCGACCTCACCTAACCTTCTTAGTATGTTAAGATAAGCATCTTATTGCTTCTTAATTACAATTATTACATAACCTATACCATTGATAGGTTAAGTAATAATTGTAAATAAGGAGCAATAAGATGCTTATCTTAACATACTAAGAAGGTCTGTACTTTAGTACTTTTGTTTGGGTTTCCATGCTTTGTGGGAAATTCGAAGTTTTCTCGAATATGAACAGTATTTGACCATTCCTCAGAAAGCGACCCACAACGGTCGACTAACAACCAAGTTCCTAATTACTGCTAGGTGAACAGAGGCAACGGGTGCAAGGAGACGTGCCTAGCTATCTCGCCCTGCCCAGGATACGAACCCAGGACGTGCCGGTTGTGAGCCGACAGCGCTGACCACTGAGCCACAGGTTACCCGTCAGGTTACAGGTTAAAAAGGTTAGGTGAGGTCGGTGTTTTCTATGAAGCTTTTCAAGGTAAACTAAAATATTCACAATCAATTAGTACGTCACATATGCACTTATTAAATAAGCCAATATTGACTGTAAGCAAGTACGAGAACGGGTTGGATTTTGGTTGTCTGATGGGTTGTTTCTGTATATTGCCATAGTAGAGTTTATTATCAGGAGTGCTGCCTTATTATATTATAGTAGCTTATTGTGCCATCCAGTTTATTGTGATTATATAATTGAGATACTGATTGAAATATATTATATATCATTTTTATGTACGTGATTTATTTAGTAACCTGGTAAAATATTAATAATAATTCGTGTATGGTACTTCTGATAAGACACCCTGGTTTTACGCAATAGAAACAGGGCTAATTTTGATTACCCCTAGACAACGTAAATTCTTGTCCCTGAATTAAATTCTCGTAAATTCTAGTTCAACGAGCGGTGTGGACCAGAGGTAACACATATTGTGGTGGCCTATGTCCAGGAGAATATTGTTTCCCACATTTTAACCTATAACCGGGAGATTTCCCACAGTTTATAAAATTGTATTAATCTAGCCCTGACTTCCTTGGAACAAGTGTGACCTAGGAAAAATTTGTGACAGTGTTTTCATGCCAGTGAAAAGTGTTCTCACTATACCCAGTCACCATCAACCTATGCTTCACGATTTTGGAGGTAAGTCATCATATATATTTTAGCTTGCGCAGTGAGACCAAGCAAATTTTCAGTGTTGTGTCAGTTACGTGAAGTGTGTAGTGCAGTGCCACTCTGTGTAAAAATATTTAGGAGAAAGTGCCAAGTGTTAGTCAACAATGGAGGAGCATGTTGAATCGTTGTTGGCTAAACCTGACTCTGAGGGAATTAAAAGCCTAACAAAGTCTGCCTTAATCCATATGGCAACTAAGTTGGAGTTAACCGCCCACAATAGAATGAATAGAGCACTGATTGTGAGAGTCATAGTGACCCATCTAGTAGAAGATGGTAAACTAGGGGAAGAATTTCTGAATGGGGTAAGTGAAGGGACAAGTGAGCAGATTGCTTTAAAGCACCTTGAGGCAGAAACTCGGTTAGAATTTTCTAGGCTTGAAACTCAACAGCGAGAACTTGAGGCTAAAGAAAGACAACAGCAAAGAGAGATTGAAGCTCAACAGTTAGATAATGAGGCACAGAATGCGAGACTCATAGCTCAATTGCAGTTAGAGGCAGCTAAAAAAGAACTGTTGGAAAATCAGACAAAAATGGCAGAGGATAATAATAAAGTAGAAACACAGAGACTGGCAGCTGGGCATTGAAACATTAGCAATGTTCCTAATAGTAATGATGGCAGTCAAATAAAAGTTAATAAGTATGTCGAATTACCAAAGTTCAACAAGGAGGACCTTGAGGTTTTCTTTTCACATTACTCTAAAATAGCAGTGAGTATGAACTGGCCAATGGACCAGTGGGTAGCTATTATGCAGAGCAAACTCAGGGGAAAGAGTCAGGTAGTGTTCGCATCCTTGCCTGATGCAAACAGTTTTGATTACGATTTTGATAAAAACAGTATCCTGAATGCTTACCAGTTGAACCCTGAAGCACACCGACAAAAGTTCAGAAATTTAAAGATGTCAAATTTGAACAAACAATTGCAAATTTCACCATGTTAAAAACTAATTACTGTAACAGACGGCTTAAGTCTCTTTCTGTTACTGAGTTTGAGGCCCTTAAGAATCTTCTTATCACAGAAGAAATGTTGTCATGAGCAGGCGATGAGTCACAATAACGTGGCTGAAGTATGTTGACCAGACCACACACTAGAAGTTGAAGGGACGACGACGTTTCGGTCCGTCCTGGACCATTCTCAAGTCGCTTGTGACAAGCGACTTGAGAATGGTCCAGGACGGACCGAAACGTCGTCGTCCCTTCAACTTCTAGTGTGTGGTCTGGTCAACAAATGTTGTCATGTCTCCCTGATAAATTGTATACATTTATGGCAGAGCAGAAGACCACAACAGACATTTATGCGCTGTGTAAGCTCGTGGATGAGCATGAGTTATTGACAGGAGCACATTTTAAAGCTCAATCACCTAAGGAGGCATTAGATTGGTTTTGGAAAAGTTGTTCAATGTCAACCAATATTTTTGACTAGTTGTATATGAAAAGGCGTGCAATTCTCCCAAGGTTAAGTACTGCAGCGTAAATAGAAAGGGATATTTTTTTGTTTTTTTTTTTTTTCAACGACTTTTACACATTGTCAAGTCTGAATGAATAAACACACGTTTCAGATATAATTATTCTATGACACGTTTCTGACACATTAGCATATAATAAAAGATATGTTGATAGATAATTTCCAAAACATCTTTAGTTTTCCTAAGGCAAATTTTCAAAGTTCCCCCCAAAAAAATTATGCATATGTCATGTTTATTGCTATTATAAAATCAATCAATGAACTTAGAGAAAAAACTATCAACAACATTTAGAGACATGCACTCTACATATACTGTGTAAGTTTCATGTAAATTGAATAAAAAATGAAAAAGTTATTTGAATGTTTATGTTAATTGAAAAAAAAACAAGCAAATAATAAAGTCTAAGGTTCTAAAATCTGTGGCTGAGGTTGACATCAACCACTTTTCTCCAAAATTGGCACCCTTACAGATAGGCTTATGTGCAGTCAGGTGTATAAGTTTCATGCAAATCGTCCAATAAAAAAAAAAATTTGAAACAAAAAATTAAAAAAAAAAAAATTTTTTTAACTTAAATTTTTTCCAATTAAACTAATTATAATATTTGTTTAATATATGCTATTGTGATAGCAAAGAGTCATAGATATGATTTCAGTTGACACTTTTGTTTGATAATCTTTTGACCATTTTGGAATAATTTTGACACCTACTTCAATATTTTTTTCTCCCTTCGTATTTATGCTAAGATGCTGAAACTTTAACCAGATGAAACACTTGTCATATACAACTTGTCAAAAAAGTTTGATTGAAATCCAACGAGTTTTCATTTATTGCATATTTGACCAATTTGGAACCTAATGCCCCTAAGTTTAACTGTAGAGTAAATTATAATGCTCACCGAAATACTTATCAGAACCAATCCAGTACTAGTGCTCCAGCTACTCCCATGAACTCTTCTCTTACAAAACCTAAACTTGCTACTCCATTGCCAGGAACATCAATTACTAGTAATATTAATTCTAAACCTACAGTTGGTTCCACCGGTGTGTCCACTGTAAGGTACTGTGCTCATTGTAAGAGGAAGGACATGTGATTAATTCTTGTTTTAGTTTGCACCCAGAGTTACGGCCAACTGGTCTCATTTATTGTAGAGGTGTGCAGAATAAATTTACTAATGAACATGTCACTGTAGACCCCAGTTAGGTAAAACAGTATTCTCCATATATGTTTTCAGGCAAAGTTCTGTGAATAAATGGGAAATGGAAGTCAGTGTGTTCTTCTTCGGGATACTGGTGCTTTCCAAACATTAATTTCTGCCTGTATACTCTATAATGTAGCAAAGAGAGATACTGGAGAGTCTGTAGTTCTTCAGAGTGTTGCAGGATGTAAAACTGTACCTCATATAAACGTAATTTGAGATCCACCATTACCTCAGGATTATGCACTGTTGGTGTTAGTAAACAGTTGCCCATCCCAGATGTGGATATTATTTTGGGTAATGATGTGGACAATAAGTCATGTTGTGGGGGAGACTGATACCAGTTTGTTTAAACAGCCAGTTGCAGACCCTGTTGTCTCTCCTGCCTGTGCTGAGTTTAGTTCCATGAGTGACCAGTCTGTTGCAGTGGATGGTGTTAAAATCCTTGCCTGTGCTGAGTTTAGTTCTATGAATGAGCAACCAGTTGTAGTGGATGGTGTTGTCCACCTACCTGTGCTGTTGTCAGTACTATTATGATCCAGTTGTCAGTTCGTATATTACTCAGGTATTTGTTCCAGAAACCAGTACCCCTTCAGAGGAGAAGTGGGATGTGGTTGTTCAAGATTCATGTGTGGCTACCTAGTTGTTGAAAGTAAGCCGGTACTGACCACCCGCTTTATTTCAATCCAGTGGATGAATTGGGACAGGACGTCCATGTGCCATTGTCCACCCGCTCACTACGAATGTTGTGCCAGGAGTTGAGAGAAATTATATGTCACAACTCAATTGTATTCTAGCCAAGTGAATGGTTTAGGACAAGATGTCGGGTGGCAGAAGTTTCCTGCTCTCACTCCAATTTAGAATCGGTTTGACCCAGAATCTGACGTCAAGAGTGAGTCTGTTGTAGTGGCCAGGCCTCACTCTAGTATTGTTGGTAGTAAAGGGGAGAGGAGGCCAAATTACCTGTTACTTGCCCGCTCGCTTTAGATTTCGAGTCATTTAAATTCTGTAAGTTGAGTAGAACTGACCCCAAGATTTCAGAGAGAAGCAAGGAGACAGTCTGTACTGTAGTTCCAGTATTGGAGAGTGTGGGAGAGAGCAGCCAGAGGATCAGCTTCTGCCGAGTAGATGGGTGGAACATCTTTGTCCAGCCTTGTTGTTGAGCAGAGACAGTTACTCCAATAAGTTGTGCATCTAGTTTGGGGAAAGTTGTGTGTTATGATAGAGCAGTGTCTCTACTTTTATATTTAGCATGTCATTTCGTTGAGAGAGTAGTGAACAAACTATATGTTCCATCAAGTGCTGTATTGACTTTCTGAGTCAAAATGATGTTGTAGGATTCGTCAGACCTTGGAGCAGGTGTTCCAAGCTACAGGTGTGAGGTACAAGTTGAAGTGGGATAAGGT
>WNGS01143510.1:0-19626 GCA_020271785.1 Procambarus virginalis
ACATTTTAACTCCTGACATCTCAAACAACTTACCTCTACTATCCAAATGCCTCTGTGCTCGTGGACCACTTGACGCTCTACTCCCGTCCTCAGTATGTCCACATCCTTCCTCACTTCTGCTCAGCACAGTTGCACTCACCATCCGACCCTTAATTTCAGCAGGCTGGGGTCTACTCAGGTTCGCTCTTTCACATGATTTTTCTTTGGCATGGCCATCTTCACTTTTGGCCTCACGGAGACTTCATCTTCCTGAGCGGGACCTTCATCAAACAGCCACGCTATATCTACGTGGATATCTTCTACCGGCTGAATAGACCTGTCTCATCTTCTCCACCGTCTTCCTCGTCGGCCACCTCTGTCTTCACCACTACCGAGACAGGGTTTTCAATGGCTTGGCGGTCTCCTGACTCATCTCCTCGGATGTCAGTCAGGTTCAATTCTCAGGTGTCCCACCCGTGCCTTGGCCTTCTGGGCACTCCTCTGGCACAGTCTCCGCTATGACTCTTGGCAACACCTTTCTCCCGCACAAGTCTTTTCCCAGGATCACTTGAATTCCTGGAACAGGTATGTTGGGGCACACTCCCAACATCACCTCCGCCGACACATATTCCGACCTTAGCTGGACAGTACAAACGGGCATGTCACTCTCAGACAATACCCATATACTTTCATCTTTCTCCTGCCAGCTACTGTCGATCATTCCAATCAGGCTTCTCGCAATCACGCTCTGATTAGCTCCGGTAGTCTTAAGATACCAACTTCTCCTCACCTCAGGTTGGCCTCCTATACTGATCCAACTTTACTTATGAACGGCCTATACCTCTCGTTCACTAAGTTCACCATCTGTGGTTTGTCTTGGAACACATTAGTATATTTACTTCGGGGGTCACACATGGCCAGGGTCACAATTCTCTTGCCCTGCCTGCAATCTCGCATCACGTGACCCAATCCGTTACAGTTGTAACATCTCACCTGGGAAAAGTCTCTTCTATATGTACCAGAGTGGTTCTGACTCTGTCCACTCGCATGAGAGTTCCTCGGGCCAGGTATACTACTTGCACTCTGCTGGGCTTTACTGGACTCTTGATTTCCTGGATAATGATTTGTTTCTCGTTTAGCTCCTTCATCTTCACTTTCAGACGAAGTGCGCGACCTACTCTTCTGAGTTTTAGGGTACTTACGTTTATCCGCCCATTTATCAAAATTCTTCTCACCCCAGACTCTTCTGGGTCTTTCGTAATTTCTTCCTCCCCAGGCTCCACTGGATCTGCCATTGCTGCGTCTCACCTCGTTCTTCACTCTGTTCTCCCTCAAGCTCTTATACGCTTCCGTAATCATGTCCGCCCTATCCGCGGCATCTCTCACCTCCTTTATCCCTGCTTCTTGGATCTTGAATCTTGTTTCGGGATGCATCATCTCCAAGAACTTCTCCATGACCATCAATTGCTTCAGGTCAGCGTAAGATCCAACTCCAGCAGCTTCAATCCACTTCTGGAATCGTCTTTCCAGATCCCTTGCTGTCTCAGCAAACGTACATGCTCCAACTTTGATCATCTCTCTGAAGCGCTTCCTATAAGCTTCTGGGGTTAACTGGAACGAGCGCAATATGCTGCTCTTTACTGTGGCATAATCCTGGCACTCTTCTAGAGACAATTGGGTGTAAGCCTCCCTGGCTGCACCGGTCAATCTTAACTGGACCAGCTGGGCCCATTCCTCCTGTGGCCATTCCTTGATGCTGGCCACCTTCTCAAAGTGCTCGAAAAAGCTCTCTGCCTCTTTTGGAACAAACAAGGGAATGTCCTTCTCCCTAACCCTAACATCTGGTGAGTGTGATACCTGGGTGGTGCTCTCTGGCAACCCATGTTCGATCCTTTGCTCAGCCAAGGTTCTATTCGCTTCTATTTGCATTTGTTTTGTTCTCTCTTTTTCTTTTTCCACCTCTAGTCTTGCTTTCTCTTTTCTTTCTCCTGTTCCAACTCCAGTTCCCTACTCTGGTTTTCTCTTTTCTACTTCCAGCCTGGTTTTCTCTGCCTCATTTTTCATCTGGAGTTCTAATTTCATCTTTTCCAGCTGGAACTGTCTCTCCTTGTCCTCTCGTTGCTGCATCTGGAGCTCTAACTGGAATCTCTCCAAGCTCCTATTCCGGCTACTCCTGCTACTGCGGCTACTCTTGCTGCTCCTACTCGATCCCTGGGATCTCACTTCATCCAGCCCATCATCCTCCTTTCCACTTTCAGCTCCTCTCTGGGCTCCTTGCTCTGCCGCTTCGCTTTTGGCTCTTAACTGCCTAAGGATCTCATCCTTCATCCCAGCCACTTTAGATGCTTTCAACCTGATGCCACACTTTTCTGCTATCTGTTTTAATTGATCCCTCGTGCAACCTTCCAAGTCCTCAGGCTTGCCTGATTCCACAAATGCTTGCACCTTATCCATCTTGTCCTGTGAGTCTTCCCAAGAGAGAGAATATACACCTGCGGTCACACAGTTTATCTATTTCAACAAGAGGTGTACAAATCCACTCTTGGACAGGGTGTGGGTGTGTCAGTTCACTCTCCCGGACACAGGCCCCCAATTTTGTTGCGGTGGTGGTTTGGGTGGTGTTACCGCTGACGGACCACCCAACCCACAACTCGACAAATGCTCATATTTCACTAGGAGATCACACTAGGCACTTCTGGCTCTTGGAGAGGGGCTCAACGTCACACGTTTAGGGGATGCGGCTCCAACACGCAGCCTTGTTGTCACGTGCACACACCCACTCGAGCCGCTGTGACTCCCCACTCTCTCCTTATGGAATATGACCTCCTCAATCCCCTTTGTCTTACTAGACTTCTGTCTTACCCTGTCCACAGCAGTGGTTCCTGTTTCTTGCTCTCTCTCTCCTTCTTTACTATTTCCTGGGAAGCCTCACTGGGACAAGTGCAAACACCAGCAAATTTGGGTACATTTACTGGACGAAGTACATAACAATACACGCATACATATAATAATAATGATGAATCCTATACTCTGTACTATTATAATCAGGTTGCACTCCAACACCATCAGAACTCTATCCTCAGCTTGCTAAGTGGTATCCTATCTCTTGGTATTACCTAATATTATCAACCTCCTCAAGTAGATTAAGTCTTACAATATAATGTTACACTACCATCAAGAGAATGTATACATATATATATACCTATAAACACATATAAGGCAAATCAGCATTTGAATGCAATAACATACATATATATATATCAGTATAAATGATCCGTGCCACACAACGAATCAATCGACCATTCTATCAGTCTTAGAACACATATATATCTGTAGGTACTCCTGCCTACGTCTGTAGCTCTAAACTTCAATATACACTTCTTGGCACATAAATGGCAAACGATCACTCACCTCTCATTGCGTCGTTCACGCTAATGACAAACACTCTCACCTCCATACAAGTGATCAGTTAGAACTATTTCACTACCCTGACAACTTCAGGTTCCTCAGGGCTTAAACACCAGGATCCTCTGCAGCTCCTCCAGGCTGCTACCATGAAGATTCCTTGAACAACTATGGTGCTTCCCTACTCCTATTAGGATCATCCACAGCTCTCCTGGCTGCTGCACCATAAAGTTTCCTCGAATAACTGTGGTACTTCACCACCTCTACAGAAGCACGTGACACTCCTCCTCACTGCTTCTCCTCACAGATCGAGGTCCTCTCCTCCACTGCCTTGGAGTCTCACCAACTACTCCTTCTGTGCTGGCTTCGAAGTCCTCAGCAACTTCTTCCCCAAAGGACAAACCTGCAACCCATTTGCACTCCAATAAAATGTTTCCCCTTTAACTCATAAACATAATTAATCACATAATATCTTTGCCTCCACTCCCTATCTGTCCTCTACATTTAATGAGAGTGGACTCCCCCGTGGGCGAGTCCATGCGCCACCTCGCTGGGCGAGCCTCACTCACGCTGGGAGGGGCCTCCTCCCTCAGGAGCCGGGCTCCTTCAGTTGCCCGCCAGCGCTCAGAGAAGACGGACGTCGCTCCGCGCTCCTCCCACTTCACTCTCTTATTTTAGGCTTTCTGCCATACCAAAACATTTCTAACTTGAAAATAAACATCGCTACTGTCGCTGGGCACACGACCAACTACAAGCAAACACTATGAACTGGCTTAAATCGGGCTTACCACAGATTATCTGGTCGAGGGCGCTTCTCCCTCTGACAACGTCTGACCAGGGCGCTTGTCACAGCCCACAAAACTGTCACTGGGCGGCTTAATACTCTCTCCTCGCCGTCCAGGACTTGAGACCGCAACGTCTTCAGCTCGATTCAACAGCTGGAACGTCTGCACCTTCTCTTCTCTTGGAGATAATATCACTAGGGGTTCCCTCCTGGCGGGAGCTCGTCAAAGCGCGGCTTCTCCCCTGCGATGTCTGGCCTCAAGTGAGGTCATCGCCCTCCACAAGCGAGCCTCACGCCTCCAGTAACTTGTCCACATCTCCTAACAAGTCATTTATCTGTTTTCTTGCTCATTGCCCATAATCTCAAACTTTTATATAAATTCAACAAACTATTTTACATCTGTGTTATCGCCTCTATAATTCCTGGACCTTCAAGTTAGGTCAGGCTTGCTGAATAACTCTCAAAGGGTGAGACTCGTTTCTCCTACAGGCTGAGATCATAACAGCCGGATAAAGGACAAAGTAGAGCCAATACCTATCCCATGTTACAATAATTTGATTTAATAAATTTGCACAGTGCAGCATGATGCTATCATGTCGCCTGCTTTCTGAAGCAATATACAATCTGATGAATTCTATTCTGCTTTCTTTATAATACAATATTTCTCTTTATGGCATCATGGATAATAGTTGGAGATGTGGCTAATTTTAATCCCACTAATCCCATTTACAGTATTCAAAATTATTGGCTCAACTAAAACTGGCAAGTAGAATAGAGGACAACAACATAGAATATATGACAAAGATATTATTATCTTTTGTTTGATTTATCAAATTAAGAAGTAAACTTAACATTTCCTTTACTGTAACAATAACAAATCATTTGTCAAGTTACCTATGGATCCGTGAATGAGCGTACTGGCCGCTTCTATTTCAAGCCAAGAATATTTAGAAGTATTATTTATGAAATATTAGGTATTAATAAATGTTGATATTTGAGTGAAGTCTTTCGAGTGCAACACACATCCCGACTTACCACAAGAAAGTTCGTCGGAGTTATCATCGCAGTCACGTCTGCCATTACATTGCCGCCACATGCGTAAGCATCTAGAACCATCCAAGCAGCTGAATTCATCCTCAGCGCATGCACCTATGGAGAGAAACAAAATTATTGAGACACGCTTTACCCAGCGATGCGTTGTTGTGGTTCAGCAACGCATGCACATTGCTGAGCAACATCAACCCTTCCCTGTCCGTCAGTCAATCAATCAATCAATTAAATATAGGACAAGATACCCTTTGGGTGAGCTTTGAAGTGGGTATAGTTGAAGAATAGCCTGGGTGAGAGGAAACGTCGAAATTGGAAAGACAGAGCCAGGGCTAGACCCAGCTGCACGGCGTAAAATGAGGCTTCCTGGACACCAGGCTGGCTTAGGCTAGGAGGCAGGGTCCCGAGGGAGGGGCGGCGATGTGAGGTCTTCTTTCCTCTTGATGTGTGGAGTCTTCTTGGTTACCCTCTCAACACCTTTCCTTCATGCACAAGAACACTCCCTCAGACAAGAAATTGACCGTGCCATACCGCTTCCCATGCTCGGCGTCGACAACAAGTACACCTTAAGCGAGCTACGATTAGCCTTAAACCGCCTACCTAATGGCAAGGCACCTAGAGAGGATGGAATTCCATATGAACTCATCAAATATCTTCCACCGACTGCACATAGCACTCTTCTAAACTATTACAACCTATGCTGGATTCACGGAAATATTCCCTCACAATGGCAGACCCGTATAATTCTTCCTTTCCTTAAACCAGGGAAAGACCCATCCCAACCTGCGTCATACAGATCTATCTCCCTACTATCATGCCTCAGTAAAGTCATGGAAAGGCTAGTACATAGTACAACCTACAACATAGAACGAAAAGGCAATGTAAAGGATCTGGGTGTACTCATGTCGGAAGACCTTATCTTTAAAGAACACAATAAAGTAGCCGTCACAACTGCAAGAAAAATGACAGGTTGGATAACAACTTTTCACACTAGAGATGCTATACCGATAATGATACTTTTCAAAACGCTTGTGCTCTCTAGAGTGGAGTACTGCTGCACAATGACAGCCCCTTTCAAAGCTAGAGAAATTGCTGACCTAGAGAGCGTGCAGAGATCCTTTACTGCTAGAATCCACCCAGTAAAACATCTAAACTATTGGGACCGACTAAAGAGCCTAAATCTGTACTCCCTTGAGCGCAGGCGGGAGAGATACATAATAATTTACACGTGGAAAATATTAGAGGGGCTGGTCCCAAACCTGCACACAGAAATAACATCACATGAGACCAGAAGACATGACAGGATGTGCAGAATACCCCCGTTGAAAAGCAGAGGTGCAACAGGTACTCTGAGAGAGAACTCTATCAACATCAGAGGCCCAAGACTGTTCAACACACTCCCGCTACACATAAGGGGCATAACTGGCAATCCCCTCACAGTGTTCAAGAGAGAACTGGATAAGCACCTCCAAAGGTTACCTGATCAACCAGGCTGTGACTCATACGTCAGACTGCGAGCAGCCACATCCAACAGCCTGGTTGATCAGTCCAGCAACCAGGAGGCCTGGTCGACGACCGGGCCGCGGGGACGCTAAGCCCCGGAAGCACCTCAAGGTAACCTCAAGGTAAAGTACATACTCGCCTCCAATGGTACCTTGAGTATAGTATCATACCGTCACTCCAAGCTGGATTTCGACCCCAGTGCTCCACGCTTGATCAAATACTCTGCCTTGAACATGAAATCCGCACCTCTCTCAGAAGCAGTAAATATTATCTTGTTGTCTACCTAGACCTCAAAGGAGCTTTTGATAGCAATACTCATACTTGCCTCTTGGCAAAGCTTGCACGTTTAGGCGTACAGGGAAGATTACTTCTATGGTTACAGTCCTATCTCACAAACAGGACCTCCAAAGTCTTTATACAAGGCGAGTTTTCCGATGGCATCCCAATACAAAAGGGAGTCCCACAAGGCTCCATACTAAGCCCAACCCTATTCCCCGCATTCTTAGCAGATTTGCCTAACACCCATCCTGTTCACCTCTCGGCGTACGCTGACGACTTAACGTTGTATTATTCAGACAATGCCCTACCTAATACAGTCACAACAATGCAAACAGCACTTGACCACCTCATAGATTGGACACAACGATGGGGCCTTCAAGTTAGTACTACCAAAACCTGCTATCAGATTTTCACTAAAAAAAGACTACTTCATCTACCCACCCTCACAATACACAACACTCCCATCCTGTATGTACGAGAACATAAATACCTTGGCATGCACTTAGACTCTCCCTTACTTACCTGGAAAGCACACATTCAACACCTTAAACAGACGACACAACCCCGACTCGCCATACTTAAAGCCCTCACTGGCACCACCTGGGGAGCACACCATAAAATCTTGCTCCGTTTCTATACAACCTACATTCGCAGCCAACTAGACTATTGTTGCCAAGCATATGCGTCGGCTGCGCCTACTAACCTACAGAGCCTCGAGGTCATACAAAATAATGCCATGCGACTTATATGTGGAGCAATGCGTTCAATTCCAATCCTCGCACTTTACGGGGAAACGGGCCTCACAAGCCTAGCCACCAGACGAGACATAATGTGTGCCAACTATCTGTCACTCTGTACCAATGCTCACCAGAGACACCCATACAAGTCAAAAATTAACCCAACAGTTAACCCACATATCCCCCGCTCCCCAACCATTCACTCACAACCTTTCCTCACACGGGCTACAAATAACCTCAGTATAGACCTCTCCCTACTCCAAAACTGTGAAACCCAACTTCCTGTCCCCCCCATTCCACCTTGGCTTTATACAACTCCTAATACATCAATACAACTCGAAGACAACATTCCAAAATCTGCACCAAACTTAGCCATAGCCTCAGTCTTTGCCTCAACAATGAAAAATTGCTACCCAAATACCACAGATTTACACAGATGGGTCTCGCATCATCATGAACAACGTACCGTCGGTCACTAGCGCTGTATGGATACCGGAATACCATCTCAAGCAGGTATGGCGGTTACCAAACCAACTATTTATTTTCACAGCGGAATTATATGCCTTGTATCAAGCTCTCCAAATCATCACAACATTACCAGTTGGGATATATACAATCTGTAGTGACTCCAAGAGCGCGATTCAAGCAATTACGTACTCTTCAAAAACATGCAAGGAGATTGTCTACTCATGCCTTCAACTTCTTCACAAACATCAATTGAACGGTTATGACACCTCTATCCAATGGGTCCCAGCACATTGTGGTATTCTCCATAATGAACTTGTAGACCAACTAGCCAAAGCGATGCACAACACGCCTCACCTAACCCGTCGTCCAATTCCCCATGTTGCACGTAAAGGAGCCTTCAAAGATACCATCTCCCAGGATTTTGCAACAAACTGGAAAACGTTATGCACACCTTTGCACTAGGGGTCCATTAAAAAGAAATGGGAAACTTGGAAACATGTCTGATATAAAAGCAGAGAAATTGATGTAACGATGACCAGATTAAAGCTGGGACATACCAAACTAGCAGCACACAGCTCAAAGTACAGAACAGACATCAATGAACTCTGTACTCACTGTCAGATGCCTGAAACAGTCGAACACTATTTCCTGCACTGCTTCCGACATCATAGTGCCAGAGTAAATTTCAAACAAGTCTTTATTGCACTTAAAATACCCTTTACCATCGAGTATATATTAGGAGGCGGTGACCACTCGTTACAAGAAAAATACCAAATAGTCAAAGCACTGGCTAAATATCTGCAGTCGACCAACAAATTGGATCACATCTGACTCGCGCCACATTTATACCTGGCGCCACCAACAGCTAAACACAGAAAACAACTGCCTCGTCGCAGCACAATGGATCAGCTGACGCCATAAACACAACACACTGCCCTATGGTGCAGAAAGTCTCCCTACAACACACACCTCTGTTTTAATCACCGCTCCTCTATCAACAGCACAACGCAAAAAGCACCTTGGTAGCTGGGATCATCCTCAACATAAACGCGTCCACCAACATCAGTACTGGTGCAGTCATCGGGAGGACAAACCCTTCATGCAAACTGCACCTAATATCAACAAGAAGAAGAAGGAGTCTTCTTTCTTCTTTGGAGCTGAAGTCTTCTTTCTTCTTTGTAGCTGGAGTCTTCCGTCTTCTGTCTTCCACGTCGGTCTGCTCTGAAGCTTGCAGGAATTCCACCACCTCAAAACGAGCAAAATTAGGTCCCCATCCCCCTAAAGTGGGGGGAAGAGGGCAGCTGCCCTCAGTGAGTCTTAGGTCTGCATCCTCATGCTATGTCTTTTTCCTTTTCTTTGCTTGTTGTTTGGCTTTGTACTTGACGTAGTCGCTGGGGAAGAGGTCGGCTGACAGTGTGTATTCGTCACATTCCGTGAAGATTAGTTCATTTGGAAGCACGTACTCTGTTCCTGGCGCACGCCGTAAGTGTTCCTCATACATCAAGTTGAATATACGGCTGGTGAGCCGTCGAAATGCAGGAGATCCATGCATGGTGCTGCTACGTTGCTGATACAGTTTTCTTATTGCTGGAGTATCATATGCTGGTTGGGCTGGGAGTGGCGAGTTTGTTTCAACATCGACATAGTCAGTAGAGTTGTCATCAATGTCGACATAGTCAGTAGAGGCGTCATCATGTCGACATAGTCAGTAGAGTCGTCATCAGACATGTTGATGTCTGCAGGAGCACCCGAAAGACTTCCGGGTGGCAGTATCGTTGCAGATGATGTAGTCACAGGTATGACTGGAGTAATAGGGGTCCGGGTTGACAGGTGTCTCTGGCGTGTCGTCAGACTCTGTAATAGGGTCCGGGTTGACAGGTGTCTCTGGCGTGTCGTAAGACTCTGTAATAGGGTCCGGGTTGACAGGTGTCTCTGACGTGGGGTCGGACTCTGGTTGAGAGGAGCAACCGGTAAACATGGCCTCTGGTATCACAAAGGTCAGGAGGTTGCTGAGCTTGTGCAAGTCGTTTTGTATTTCGTACCGTTTTTTGAAATCACCACCTGACATTTTTGTTGCGAAGTGAATCAGAGCTGCAACAGTGCTGTCAGGGGTGGCTGGTGGCGGCGTGAGTGAGGACGGCTGGCTGGCTTGGTTGAGAGGTGAAATCCATCAGTGGTTAGGATGAGTCAATGGCTCCTGGCAAACGATGGCTCATTACCTGGCTAGGATATGGGCGATCCTCGGATGGCCCTCGTTTTTCCACATTTGTATGCATTGCTGCTACAGTTTCTTTGGCTCTGACTATATTGTCATTCCTTTCATGATTACGAAAGATGTTTTTGGTGTTGAGTTCGTAAATTGGCTAATAACTCACTCGTTAATCATATTAATTCAACTAGTTCTGGGACTATGAAGTTGCGTTCGAAGTCTTGAAAAAGACTTGTTTACTGCTGAGGTTTGTTCGTCATGACCGAGAATGATATTGTTACTGAGCTAGCGGATCATCAGGCCGTTAACAAGAAGGTTATGACTGTTACCTATCGTACACACAGCTCAGACATCTGTCACCGTATAATTTAAATACTCTAGGGGAAAACGGTATATAATTATAATGTCCCAGACTGTCCCATGATATGACACATGTGACGGTGTTCCCCCCCTTCTAATTCTCCCACGCCTGCTGTAAGAGTCATGTCCACTATTCCCGAGCGTTCTCTACATTGCAGGCAACAATTGAACATATGTGGGAGAGAACAGTATTCTCGAAGAGCCGAGAAATTTGAGAAAATGTAACATTTTGTCCTGTGGGATAGGCCCTTTAGGGAGCCAATATGGCGCTGGCAAGTCTGTTCTCCCGCCAAAACTGTGTGACGTCAGTGGCGCCAGATTGGTCACCGTCAGCGACATGGCACTGGGAGCCAATGAAAACCAACTTTGGAAAAGTGACGTCACATAGGCGGGGGGGTCCCCGTGTTGGCGCCTTGGCGATATCAGTCTTTCACGACACGTCCGAGAGGTAGGACGCGCGATCGGTCATCCTGTCAGAGTGACGGATTTACCGAACTCCGGTGGATTTAAGCGTCTCCAGTTGTTGGCACGCACTCTGTGAGGTCTTCCTGCAACCCAGAAGTGGCTCAGATAAGGAATTGACAGAATATTGAGCAACAAGTGCTCAGGGACAGGTGCGTTGCAAGAAGTGGGCCGGGCATCGACGTGTGTCGTCGTTGGCAGTTCACCAGTATAAGAGGCAGCTTAGTGGCCGGGCCACCCACCGTGAGTGAACCAGGTTGACAGCCTTGTCAACCAGGTTGAACGTGTGATCGACGATCCTGTCAAGTTTGACAGTAACCCCACCTTCGTGGAACCCTACGAGTCAACAGTTGGATGCAAGCACGTCGAGAAGTCTTCCCAAATACCTAGCATATATCTAGACGACGAGGGAATTGACAGTGTTGTGAGCTTCAAGTGCTCTGAAGTCGGGTGCTGTGCGTGTGGTCGTCCGGGACGGCTGATAACTTCAGTGACTTCGTAGTGGTGAGAGGCAGTTACTCTGGGAGTACAGTGACAAGGACTAATTGGGAAACGTACGACGACCGCCGAGACGTAGGCTGGCTGCCGTAGTTGGGAGGAAAGTTGACGGCCAGGAGACCGACTTCGACCCTGCGACGTACTGTAGAGGAAGGAGCACGGACCTGCTGTGTACAGAAGCGGCGAGACGCGACATCCTAAGGCGTGGGGCTTGTGTTTCTGGATGAACGAGGCGAGAGCCTGGACCAGGAGCTACAACCCAACTGTCATCCTAGGATAGGTGAAGTAGGTGTTTACAGTTCCCTCCCATTTCCCCTTTAGTTAGCTATATATATTCTTGTCAGGATATTTATATGTCGTGAGCAAGTCTCACTTGAGTTTAAGTCACAGAGAGCACAGTGTGTGGTGAGGCTGCCCAGAGCGCTCACAGTATCAGTTTACATATATATCTATGTGTGGGTGTGTGCAAGCACCAAGATTCATCAGAGAATTTATCTGTGATTATTATTATTATATATATTGGTAGTAAACCAGATTAGGTGTATTGATCTCTATATCTATTGATATAAATGCCTGTGGATTGATCTCTAATCTATTGATATAAATGCCTGTGGATTGATCTCTATAATCTATTGATATAAATGCCTGTGGATTGATCTCTATAATCTATTGATATAAATGCCTGTGGATTGATCTCTATAATCTATTGATATAAATGCCTGTGGATTGATCTCTATAATCTATTGATATAAATGCCTGTGGATTGATCTCTATGATCTATTGATATATATATGCCTGAAGTTTGATTACTGATTTATATATGACATGATGTGTGCTGAATATATCATATACGTGAAGTGATTGCCAGTGATATCTCTGTGAGAGGAAGTATAAATATAAAGAAAAGTTCAGTGATCAAGTGAGTGCATTCACAGTAAATATTATTAAGAATAGAGTAATCTTTTGGTACGGTGAAAAGTCACTGTGAGAGTATTGTGAATAAGATGTTGATCGTGAGGCCAGTGAAATCATAAGTAAGCCATGTGAACGTTGAATAGTGTTTTGGAAAAAGTTAAATAAACGGGGATCGTGACAATTAGAAAACAAGTACTAGTCTGTTCCCACGATCGCGAGGGCCCGGTCAGCTGGCATTCTGACAGGTGACACGTGCCGATGTTACCATATCGGTGCGCTCTCAATATTATGCTATGAATGGAGCAATTGTCATATATTATTCCTGATACATTGATGCATATATATTTCTCGTTGTCTTTTAAGTAAAATACCAAAACTCTTTGGTGTTTGATATCATCCCCTCCATTTATCTTGTGACCGTGTGAGGATGTAAAGTAGAGTGACCTGCCTGATACTATATTACTGGATTTGGCTCTTGCCACAATTACACCTGACCACTGCAGTGTTACTGGACATCTAAAAAAACCAGTTGGCGACCTTGAAGGCTGTGTAAGAGTTCGGTGTCGGGAGGGCCACAGATTGAGGGAACGATCTGTGCTCCCACTCATCTTACAATTAAAGGCCGGTTGTGAGACCGACTGGGGTACTCTCCGAGGCCAGCAGTGGAGCCTAGAGGATTGAGGGAAGACCCGCCGAACGACGGTGAGTAAGGGTTATTGTTGGAGCAACCACCTGGAAAGGAGATCCAGTCTACTGTTGCTTTAACCCTTCTCTAACGAGAACACCGTGAAACCCCGACATTGGCGACCTTGCCAGGATCACGAGCAGATCAAGGTGGTAATTGTGGTATTAATATCAGGCCTAGGTTTTCACTCATTGTCACAAGATGGAGGGTGATAAAGTAGCCAGGTTTATAGACACGAGAGACGAGCAAGTACTGGAGGAGTGCACCAAGGCACAGCTGCAGACGATCGCCGACCACTTTGGGATCAAGTTGAGAGCTTCCAAAGTGGGAGAGAGAAGACTTGAGATCATGGCACAGCTCAAGGCACGTGATGAAGCCTTAGGAGAGGAACGGCCACAGACACCTGCCAGTGGAGGAGAGAACTTGAGTACCGGTGGCATAGCCGGGGATCCAGTGGCAGCAGGCGCAGTATCAAGCTAGAAATAATGAAGATGCAGATAGAAGCACAGCTGCGCAAGGAAGAGCGCGAACAAGAAGCACAGCTGAAGCGTGAGGAAGCAGAAGAGAAGCACAGCTGCGCAGAGAAGAAAGAGAAGCACAGCTGCGCCGAGAAGAACGAGAGCACAAGCACAGCTGCGTAGAGAAGAACGAAGGCACAGCAGCAACGAGAAGAAGAGAGGCACAGCAGCAACGAGAAGAACGAGAGGCACAGCAGCAACGAGAAGACGCAGAAGAGAAAAACAGCTGAAGGAGCGCGAAATAGACGCTAGGACGAAGCTGCAGGAGGTTGAAGCTAACAAGGAGATTGAGCTGAAACGAGCTGAGCTGGGACTAGTTCCAACTGCCCCACCACAACAGCCGGAGACACCGCCGAGTGAGAGAGAGGGATTTGCCCGTCTTCGTGCCTAATGAGGCTGAGGGCTTCTTCGAGCATTTCGAAAGGGTCGCTACGTTGAAGAAGTGGCCGAGGGCAGAGTGGGCGGAGCTAGTTCAAGGAAGGCTCACTGGTGAAGCTCGTGAAGCTTATAACATGCTCGACCTCCAGGAGTGTACCAACTATGATGCAGTAAAACGGGCCGTGCTCCATTCGTTCAAGCTGACGCCGGAGTGCTATAGGAAAAGGTTTAGAGAATGTACCCGATCGCCAGGAAAATCGTATGCGGAGACGGCGAGGGACATGGAAAGGAAATTCGTGAAATGGCTGGAGTCAGAAGGAGCAAGATCGGCTGAAGACATCAAGGGCTGATGGTCATGGAAAAGTTTATGTCCGTGCTCTCTCCCGAGATTAGGGTGAGAGTAAAGGAGGCGGACATCAAGGACCTGAGAGCCGCGGCCGATCGAGCAGACATGCTAGAAGAAGCATTACGTCCACGTCGAGAGGGACAGCACCGACCGCCCGTATTCTCTAGCTATGGGAGAAGTAATAGAAGGTCGGACGGATGGAGGACAGGACCGAGTTCTCCCAAGTCCTACCCCTCGAGTGGAGATAGTAGGACAGAAGAGTGCTGTGGAACCGTCGAAGAAGTCCCGACGGAGAGCTCGGGAGCTGTGGCTGTGACGAAGGGTCGACAGATGTGCGAGAAAGACCTTCGGGACGTCGGCTCAGGAAATGTGGCAAGGGCGAGCGGCGGTGGATGGTCACCAACGAGGAGAGTTCGCTGCTACAATTGCGGAATACCCGACACGTCGCTCGCGAATGCAGACGTCCTAGACACCGGGGAAAGTAGCCTTCGTGAAGACGGAGGACCAGAGGCTGATTGGGTGCGGGATGGACCCGTACTTAATGGGGAGAAGAGGATTCAACCGTTTGTGTGTGAAGGAACCGTAAGGATGGGGGACGCAGACCCCATCCCAGTGAAGATGTTGAGAGACACTGGGGCAGACTTTACCCTAGTGAGCGAGGCCCTGTTCCCTGAGAACACGGGATACCAGTGTGGTGAATGGCGAGTGTGACCACTGTGGGAGGCCCAGTGCAGATGCCCCTACACCGGTAACCCTGAGTTCGGATTATGGATGCCAAACCCTAGTAGTGGGAGTCTGTGCATCGATGCCCAGAGAGGCACAGGTCATTTGGGAAATGACGCGTGTGGAGGACGTGTCCTCCCGAACCTCTTGAAGGACGAGGAGTGCTTGGAGCACTACAGGAAGAAAGGCGGAGTGTCGACGCCTATGGGGACGAGAAGGAATCGCCATGGAGGCGTTCCCTGTATGTGCCGTAGTTCCGAGGCGGTGCGGAGGACGAGGAGGGCGTGGATCTGATAAGGCCGACGAGGAGACGTCCGCCGGCCTGGGAATGGATCACCTCGTCATGGAACCCGGAGAGCGAGTGGAGGGCGAAGGCAGCCCAGAAGGTGAGGTACAGGTGACCCTCACCAGTTCTCTCGGGTGGACCGCACTAGGCTCGAGGAGCTGCAACAGGCAGAATTCCCCAATTTGATCCGTGAAGCAAAGAAGGACGTGATGGTCCTGAGAAAGCACTCACTTTACAGGCATAAAGGCATATTAGTAAGACAGTGTAAACCTGTAAGGATGGAGGTCGGAAAAGCCTCTCCAGGTACGAGAGATCAAGTAGCGTTGCCAGCCAAGTGCAGAGCGGCAGTGTTGAGTCCGTTGCACGCTGTTGACTCTGCGGGTCACCTAGGGGTGACCACGATGCGACGTCCAACGTCGAGAGAAGTGGCTGGGCAACTACAACTCTTTTCTCTTGGGTGAGGAGGCCCAGGGAAACAGGCTGACAGTGGAAATATATTCCGGTCTGAATGTGTCAGACGAACAGTGATAAATTGGGGAGTGATGCAGATTCGGTCGTCGCCCTACCGATCGCAGTCGAAGGGGGCGGTCGGAAGATTCCACTCCACCTCAGAGACAGCTCTGAGAATGTGCTGCATAGAGCAGGAAGAAGAGTGTGAAGAGACAGCGGGCCTGTTTTGTTGGCCATTTGCAAAGCAGTGGCAGAACCGTTAAAATTCTCACACTTCCAGCTGGTGAACGGACGTGAGGTGTGGAACCCTCGGTCTGTAGTAGGTAAGCAGTGGACGCCCAGGATGACCTTGAAGACGGTCTGCAGACACATGAGGAGTGTCACACATTGGCGGCTGCAATACTGGCTGGAAGCCAAGATTTTAGTGGAAAGGACAGCGTAGTCGCAGATGCGTTGTCCCGCATGCACTAACCAGACATGACTCTTATTTTAAGGGGAGGGGTATGTGACGGTGTTCCCACCCTTCTAATTCTCCCACGCCTGCTGTAAGAGTCATGTCCACTATTCTCGAGCGTTCTCTACATGCAGGCAACAATTGAACATATGTGGGAGAGAACAGTATTCTCGAAGAGCCGAGAAATTTGAGAAAATAGAACATTTTGGCCTGTGGGATAGGCCCTTTAGGGAGCCAATATGGCGCTGGCAAGTCTGTTCTCCCGCCAAAACTGTGTGACGTCAGTGGCGCCAGATTGGTCACCGTCAGCGACATGGCACTGGGAGCCATGAAAACCACTTTGGGAAAAGTGACGTCACATAGGCATAGGGGGTCCGCCCGTGTTGGCGCCAGGCGAGATCAGTCTTTCACGACACGTCCGAGAGGTAGGACGCGCGATCGGTCATCCTGTCAGAGTGACGGATTTACCGAACTCCGGTGGATTTAAGCGTCTCCAGTTGTTGGCACGCACTCTGTGAGGTCTTCCTGCAACCCAGAAGTGGCTCAGATAAGGAATTGACAGAATATTGAGCAACAAGTGCTCAGGGACAGGTGCGTTGCAAGAAGTGGGCCGGGCATCGACGTGTGTCGTCGTTGGCAGTTCACCAGTATAAGAGACAGCTTAGTGGCCGGGCCACCCACCGTGAGTGAACCGGGTTGACAGCCTTGTCAACCAGGTTGAACGTGTGATCGACGATCCTGTCAAGTTTGACAGTAACCCCACCTTCGTGGAACCCTACGAGTCAACAGTTGGATGCAAGCACGTCGAGAAGTCTTCCCAAATACCTAGCGATATATCTAGACGACAAGGGAATTGACAGTGTTGTGAGCTTCAAGTGCTCTGAAGTCGGGTGCTGTGCGTGTGAAGCTTAAGCAGCATCGTCTGGTACGGCTGGTAACTTCACCGTGACTTCGTAGTGGTGAGAGACAGTTACTCTGGGAGTACAGTGACAAGGACTAATTGGGAAACGTGCGACGACCGCCGAGACGTAGGCTGGCTGCCGTAGTTGGGAGGAAAGTTGACGGCCAGGAGACCGACTTCAACCCTGCGACGTACTGTAGAGGAAGCACGGACCTGCAGTGTACAGAAGCGGCGAGACGCGACATCCTAAGGCGTGGGGCTTGTGTTTCTGGATGATGAACGAGGCGAGAGCCTGGACCAGGAGCTACAACCCAACTGTCATCCTAGGATAGGTGAAGTAGGTGTTTACAGTTACCCTCCCATTTCCCCTTTAGTTAGCTATACATATTCTTGTCAGAATATTTTATATGTCGTGAGCAAGTCTCACTTGAGTTTAAGTCACAGAGAGCACAGTATGTGGTGAGGCTACCCAGAGCGCTCACAGTATCAGTTTACATATATATCTATGTGTGGGTGTGTGCAAGCACCGAGATTCATCAGAGAATTTACTGTGACTATTATTATTGATCTGTGATTATTATTATTATATATATTGGTAGTAAACCAGATATTGGTGTATTGATCTTCATGACGTAAATATATATATGCCTGAAATTTGATTACTGATTTATATATGACATGACTGTGTACTGAATAATTTCATATGCGTGAAGTGATTGCCAGTGATATCTCGGTGAGAGAAAGTATAGATATAAAGAAAAGTTCAGTGATCAAGTGAGTGCATTCACAGTAAATATTATTAAGAATAGAGTAATCTTTTGGTACGGTGAAAGTCACTGTGAGAGTATTGTGAATAAGATGTTGATCGTGAGGCCAGTGAAATCATAAGTAAACCATGTGAACGTTGAATAGTGTTTTGGAAAAAGTTAAATAAACGGGGATCGTGACAATTAGAAAACAAGTACTAGTCTGTTCCCACGATCGCGAGGGTCCCGGTCAGCTGAGTCTGACAGGTGACGCGTGGCGCGGCCGATGTTACCATATCGGTGCGCTCTAGAATATTATGCTATGAATGGAACAATTGTCATATATTAATTCTGATACATTGATGCATATATATTTCTCGTTGTCTTTTAAGTAAAATACCAAAACTCTTTGGTTGTTTAATATCATCCCCTCCATTTATCTTGTGACCGTGTGAGGATGTAAAGTAGAGTGACCTGCCTGATACTATATTACTGGATTTGGCTCTTGCCACAATTACACCTGACCACTGCAATGTTACTGGACATCTAAAAAACCAGTTGGCGACCTTGAAGGCTGTATAAGAGTTCGGTGTCGGGAGGGCCACAGATTGAGGGAACGATCTGTGCTCCCACTCATCTTACAATTTAAAGGCCGGTTGTGAGACCGACTGGGGGTACTCTCCGAGGCCAGCAGTGGAGCCTAGAGGATTGAGGGAAGACCCGCCGAACGACGGTGAGTAAGGGTTATTGTTGGATCAACCACCTGGAAAGGATATCCAGTCTACTGTTGCTTTAACCCTTCTCTAACGAGTACACCGTGAAACCCCGACAACACACACACACACACATACGCACACACACACACATACGCACACACACACACACACACACACACACACACACATACGCACACACACACACACACACACACACACACACACACACACACACACACACACACACACACACACACACACACACACACACACAAAGAGCCAGAGCTCAAACCCCGCAAACACAACTAGGTGAGTACAACTAGGTGAGTACACACACACACATACATACACACATACATACACATACACACACACACACACACATTAACAATCAAATTAACAATCACACACACAGTGTGTGTTTGTTTGTGTGCAAATTAACAGTGTTAATTTGCTCTTGCCCTGGCAAGAGCAATGTTTGAATCTGTACTCCAGTTGATTGACAGTTGAGAGGCGGGACCAAAGAGCCAAAGCTCAACCCTCGCAAGCACAATTAGGTGAGTACAATTAGGTGAGTACACACACACACACACACACACCACACACACACACAAGGGACCGACAAGAATGAGAGGAGGGGATGAACCAGCCTTGCTGGATTTGATATTTACCCTAAATGAGTCGGATATAAGGGAAGTTAAGTTGGAAGCCCCCTTGGGAATGAGTGATCATAGTGTATTGAGCTTTGAGTACCTGGTTGAGCTAGGAATTATCACC
>WNGS01143515.1:0-10084 GCA_020271785.1 Procambarus virginalis
CTAATGCCACGACTCTAGATCACATCTGGACCAACATAACCTCTCCGCTTACTTCAGGTATAATCACCGACAGTACTACAGACCATTACCCCACATTTCTCTTAACTAACATTAACAAACCACCTCTAGAGTCAAGGGAGATAAGTTTTAGGCTGCACAATGAATCTGCTATAGGCAATTTTATAACTGCTGCTGATAATGTCAACTGGGAATCAGAGTTAGGTAACATAGGGGACATCAACCTAGCAGTACAATCTTTTCTTCAAAAAACTCTAAGCCTTTATAACACCCACTGTCCTATGCTTACAAAACAAGTCACTACCAAAAGGCTTAACAATCCCTGGCTTACAAAGGGAATACTTAAATCCATTAATAAAAAACATGACCTTGAGAAGAAGTATAGGCTAGGAACCGTCTCTAAAGAATTCTCAAAGAATTACTCTTTACTGCTATCTAAGATAATTAGACGAGCCAAAACTAAATACTACGAAGATAAATTTACCCAAATAAAGAGCAACATTAAAAAAACTTGGAGCACAATTTCACAAATCTTGGGATCAAAGAAGATTTTAAATAACAAACCAACACTCCTGTCAAATAACGATGGTCAGCTTTCAGCATCTGATTCTGCTATTGAGTTCAATAGGTTCTTCTCTTCCATTGGGTCATCCCTTGCAAATGATATTCCTTCTTCCAGTACTGAGGTTAAGGACTACCTTACAGGTAACTATCCACAGTCTCTGTACCTAAAGCCTACTAATTCCACTGATGTCAATGAGATAATCCTTTCCCTTAAAACCAAGTCTAGTGCCCTTGAGGAGATTCCGACATTAATTTACAAAAAAGCCTCCAGATCCTTAGCCCCTGCAATTGCATTGCTCTTCAACAAGTCACTTGAACTCCAAACCTTTCCAGATATTCTAAAAAAAGCGAGAGTAACCCCTGTCCACAAATGTGGTGATCTCACAGATGTTAACAACTACAGACCTATTTCAATCCTGCCTAACTTATCAAAAATTTTTGAAAAACTAATCTACAAGCAGCTTACTCTTATCTAGCCAAGCACAATATACTTAGCTCTTGCCAATATGGCTTCAGACCTAAAAAAAGCACTAACGATGCACTGATTAGTATGATTAACTTAATTCATGCAGCTCTTGATAAAAATGAGTTCCCTGTTGGGTTATTTGTGGACCTGCGTAAGGCTTTTGACACTGTGAACCACCAAAACCTTCTTCTTAAATTACATCATTATGGAGTCAGAGGACTCTCCCTGCAATACCTCAAATCTTACCTTACTGACAGACTCCAGTATGTTTCTGTGAACAATTCAATTTCTCCTACCCTACCCATCAACATTGGTGTTCCTCAGGGCAGTATACTTGGCCCTCTCCTCTTTCTCATCTACATTAATGACCTTCCAAATGCCTCCCAACACCTTAGACCAATTCTATTTGCTGACGACACAACCTTCATTTACTCCAGTCCTGACCCCCTTGCTCTAAATGCCACAGTAAATACCGAGCTTAATAAAGTCCATCTTTGGCTAACTGCCAACAAACTCACCCTTAACATTGACAAAACTTTCTATATTCTGTTTGGCAATAAATCCTCTAACCAAATAAATCTCAAGATTAACAATACCCAAATTTGTAACAAATTAGATGGCAAATTCCTTGGCGTTCTCATTGATCACAAGCTTAATTTCCAGGGACACATTCTAAATATATCAAAAAAAGTTTCAAAAACTGTTGGCATTCTTTCTAAGATCAGATATTATGTACCCCGCCCTGCCCTGGTGACTCTCTATTACTCCCTCATCTATCCATATCTCAACTATGGTATTTGTGCTTGGGGTTCTACTACCCAAAATCATTTACGTCCTCTAATTACTCAACACAAAGCTGCTATTAGGACAATATCCAACTCTGGCCCCAGACATCACTCGGTACCCCTACTCAAATCTCTCAATATGTTAGATATTAAGTCACTGCACATTCTCTCATGTGTATTATACATATATAAACGCTGAACTGTAATGCCAATCCTGACCTCAAAAGCTTCATTGAAAGCTGTAACAGAACCCATGAGCACCACACCAGAAATAAATACAGTTTTGATATTCCAAGAGTACGACTTAACCAAACTAGAAATGCTCTACAAATCAAGGGACCCAGAATGTGGAATGACCTTCCCAACCATGTTAAAGACTGTACCTCTCTCAACCAGTTTAAGATTAAAACTAAACACTACCTGATAAACTCCCTGTAACCTACCTTACCCCTCTATTGTCAACCATGTCTTATTTTTTTTTTTTTTTTATTCAACGCTGTTTGTCTACATATTGTATTTGTGCTGCTTTTCAGTCATGTTCCCCCCCTTTTTTTGTACCTTATTTGTATCTGTTCTCAAAACATTTTATTCTTTTTGTTCAATTAGCATTAAGTTTTAGATATTAATGTTTTCTTGCCCGAAACGCATTGCGTAATAGTGGCTTTAGGCATTGTATGTACTAGCTCTATCTATAAATCGATCAACTTATGTAAAATCTCTCTATGTATGTACCTTTCCTGAATAAACATATTTATTTATATTTATTTATTATTAATATCTAGAACTTAATATTAATAGAGCATAAAGAATAAAATGTGTTGAGAACAAATACAAATAAAGATAAAAAAAAGGGGGGGGGGAACATGACTGAAAAAGCAGCACAAATACAAAAGGTTGACAAACAGTGTTGATTAAAAGATAACAGACATGGGTTGAACTAGAGGGGTAAGGTAGGTTACAGGGAATTTATTAGGTAGTGTTTAGTTTTATTCTTAAACTGGTTGAGAGAGGTACAGTCTTTAACATGGTTGGGGAGGTCATTCCACATTCTGGGTCCCTTGATTTGTAGAGCATTTCTAGTTTGATTAAGCCGTACTCTTGGAATATCAAAACTGTATTTATTTCTGGTGTGGTGCTCATGGGTTCTGTTACAACCTTCAATGAAGCTTTTGAGTTCAGGATTGGCATTACAGTTCAGCGTTTTATATATGTATGATACACATGAGAGAATGTGCAGTGACTTAATATCTAACATATTCAGAGATTTGAGTAGGGGTACCGAGTGATGTCTGGGGCCAGAGTTGGATATTGTCCTAATAGCAGCTTTGTGTTGAGTAATTAGAGGACGTAAATGATTTTGGGTAGTAGAACCCCAAGCACAAATACCATAGTTGAGATATGGATAGATGAGGGAGTAATAGAGAGTCACCAGGGCAGGTCGGGGTACATAATATCTGATCTTAGAGAGAATGCCAACAGTTTTTGAAACTTTTTTTGATATGTTTAGAATGTGTCCCTGGAAGTTCAGCTTGTGGTCAATGAGAACGCCAAGGAACTTACCATCTAATTTGTTACAAATTTGGGTATTGTTAATTTTGAGATTTATTTGATTAGAGGATTTATTGCCAAACAGAATATAGAAAGTTTTGTCAATGTTAAGGGTGAGTTTGTTGGCAGTTAGCCAAAGATGGACTTTATTTAGCTCAGTATTTACTGTGGCATTTAGAGCAAGGGGGTCAGGACTGGAGTAAATGAAGGTTGTGTCGTCAGCAAAAAGAATTGGTTTGAGGTGTTGGGAGGCATTTGGAAGGTCATTAATGTAGATGAGAAAGAGGAGAGGGCCAAGTATGCTGCCCTGAGGAACACCGATGTTGATGGGTAGGGTGGGAGAAATTGAATTATTCACAGAAACATACTGGAGCCTGTCAGTAAGGTAAGATTTGAGGTATTGCAGGGAGTGACCTCTGACTCCATAATGATGTAATTTAAGAAGAAGGTTTTGGTGGTTGACAGTGTCAAAAGCCTTACGCAGGTCCACAAATAACCCAACAGGGAACTCATTTTTATCAAGAGCTGCATGAATCAAGTTAATCATACTAATAAGTGCATCGTTAGTGCTTTTTTTGGGTCTGAAGCCATATTGACAAGAGCTAAGTATATTGTGTTTGGCTAGATAAGAGTAAAGCTGCTTGTAGATTAGTTTTTCAAATATTTTTGACAAGTTAGGCAGGATTGATATAGGTCTGTAGTTGTTAACATCTGTGAGATCACCACATTTGTGGACAGGGGTTACTCTCGCTTTCTTTAGAATATCTGGAAAGGTTTGGAGTTCAAGTGACTTGTTGAAGAGCAATGCAATAGCAGGGGCTAAAGATCTGGAGGCTTTTTTGTAAATTAAAGTTGGTATCTCATCAAGGGCACTAGACTTGGTTTTGCGGGAAAGGATTATCTCATTGACGTCAGTGGAATTAGCAGGCTTTAGGTACAGAGACTGTGGATAGTTACCTGTAAGATAGTCCTTAACATCAGTACTGGAAGTTGGAATATCATTTGCAAGGGATGACCCAATGGAAGAGAAGAACCTATTAAACTCAATAGCAGAATCAGAGGCTGAAAGCTGACCATCGTTACTGGACAGGAGTGTTGGTTTGTTATTAAAAATCTTCTTTGATCCCAATATTTGTGAGATTGTGCTCCAAATTTTTTTAATGTTGCTCTTTATTTGGGTAAATCTATCTTCGTAGAATTTAGTTTTGGCTCGTCTAATTATTTTAGATAGCAATAACGAGTAATTCTTTGAAAATTCTTTGGAGACGGTTCCTAACCTATACTTCTTCTCAAGGTCATGTTTTTTTAATGGATTTAAGTATTCCCTTTGTAAGCCAAGGATTGTTAAGCCTTTTGGTTGTGACTTGTTTTGAAAGCCTAGGACAGTGGGTGTTATAAAGGTTAAGAGTCTTTTGAAGAAAAGATTGCACTGCTAGGTTGATGTCCCCTATGTTACCTAACTCGGATTCCCAGTTGACATTATCAGCAGCAGTTATAAAATTGTCTATAGCAGTTTCATTGTGCAGCCTAAAGCTTAATTCCCTTGACTCAAGAGGTGGTTTGATAATGTTAGTTGAGAGAAATGTGGGGTAATGGTCTGTAGTGCTATCGGTGATTATACCTGAAGTAAGCGGAGAGGTTATGTTGGTCCAAATGTGATCAAGAGTCGTGGCCGTACTATCAGTGATTCTAGTAGGTCTAGTGATTAAGGGTATGAGGAAGCAGGAATTCATACAGTTGAGGAAGCTAACAGCAGTAGGGTGTTCAGGCTCGCAGAGGTCAATATTAAAGTCCCCAGCGATAATTAGATGGTTTTTGTTCAGTCTGTTATCGAGTATTAGATTTCTAAGGTTTGAATTGAATTCGGACACATCAGTGTTAGGAATTCTATAGACTGCACCCACAGACAGGACAGACTCGGCACCTTTGACTCTGAAACTGGCGAAGATATACTCCCCACAGCTGTCTCTAGTTCTAATTCTATTTAAGCATGTTAGTTCTTGGTGGTAGTAAAGAGCAGTACCACCACCTCTCTGAATTTGACGACAGTTGTGAATTGCTGAGTAGTTAGGCATGTTAAAGAGTTGAGTAGTGTCCTCTTTCAACCACGTTTCAGTAAGTATAATAAAAGAGAATTTGTTGTCAATAGTTTCAATCAAGGCACTAACATCATCGAAGTGTTTTCCTAGGGATCTAACGTTCAAGTTGATTACAGAGATATTGTGATTATGTGTTAATACATTGTTTACATCATGTGCTGTAAAATATCTGCAATTTTGATCATTAAAGTGATGATTGTCATAGATAGTGGATAAGAGGTTTAGTTCAGGGTCTATACTTGTCTGCATGTCTTGTAGCCTCCTACTATCATCCTCTGTTTCAATCCTCCTCATAATTGTTGCATCATCAACAAACATTGAGAGAAACGATTCTATACCCTCTGGGAGATCATTTACATATATCAGAAACAGTATAGGTCCAAGGACTGACCCTGCGGGACTCTACTTGTAACGTCTCGCCAATCTGAGACCTCACCCCTCACACTGACTCGTTGTCTCCTGTTGCTTGGTCTTGTTGGAAGCCTGTGTATCTTTTCGTGATGGTTTTTTGAAGTTGGGGGCTCCACGATGGGGGTGTTGCATTGTTGCAACACGTGTTGCAAAAATGTGACATTGTCACATTTTTAATCACTTGTTTTTTTCGTGATATACACACACACACACACACACACACACACACACACACGAAGTGTGTGTGTGTGTGTGTGTGTGTATATATATACATATATATATATGTCGTACCTAGTAGCCAGAACGCACTTCTCAGCCTACTATGCAAGGCCCGATTTGCCTAATAATCCAAGTTTTCCTGAATTAATATATTTTCTCAAATTTTTTCTTATGAAATGATAAAGCTACCCATTTTATTATGTATGAGATCAATTTTTTTTTATTGGAGTTAAAATTAACGTAGATATATGACCGAACCTAACCAACCCTACCTAACCTAACCTAACCTATCTTTATAGGTTAGGTTAGGTTAAGTAGCCGAAAAAAGTTAGGTTAGGTTAGGTTAGGTTGGTTAGATAGTCGAAAAAACATTAATTCGTGAAAACTTGGCTATTAGGCAAATCGGCCTTGCATAGTAGGCTGAGAAGTGCGTTCTGGCTACTAGGTACGACATATATATATATATATATATATATATTATATATTATTATATTATATATATAGAATATATTACATATATATTATATATAATCTATTTATATATATTCTAGTATATATATTTTATCTATATAAATTATATAATAATATACCGCAACACACATTATATATAGTATATATATATATATATATTATCTTAATATATAATAAATCCTATATATATAGTATATATATATATATAGATAATCGATATATATATCTATATGTATATTTATTAATGTATATATATTCATATATAATATATAGCTATATATATATATAATAGATAATATATAATGTGTGTGTGCGTGTATATGATATTATATATTGTATATATCAGATATATATTATAATAATATAAATATATAGAATATATATATATATATCAAGAAATTATGCATATATTTATATATTATAATATATATATATATAATATATATATAATATATATATTATATATATGTCGTACATAGTAGCCAGCAACGCATTCCAGCCTACTATAGCAAGGCCAACGTGTCCTAATAAGCCAGTTTTCATGATTAATTGTTTTTCGACTACCTAACCTCTACCTAACCTAACCTAACCTAACTTTTTTTCGGCTACCTACCTAACCTAACCTATAAAGATAGGTTAGGTTAGGTTAGGTAGGGTTGGTTAGGTTCGATCATATATCTACGTTAATTTTAACTCCAATAAAAAAAATTGACCTCATACATAATGAAATGGTAGCTTTATCATTTCATAAGAAAAAAATAGAGAAAAATATTAATTCAGGAAAACTTGGCTTAATTAGGCAAACGGGCCTTGCATAGTGAGGCCAAAAAGTGAGCGTCTGGCTACTAGGTACGACATATTAATATATATATATATATATATAATTATATATATTTATTATATATATTATAATTTAATAAAACTATATCTATATATTATATATATATATATAATATATATATATATATATTTTATTAATATTGTCGTACCTAGTATCCAGACTTCACTTTTTGGCCTACTATACTAGGCCCGATTGGCGAATAACCAAGTTTTCCTAATTACTATATTGTCTCATTTTTCCTTATGAATGATAAGCCTACCTATTAATTATTTATGAGTAAATTTTTTTTTATTGGAGATAAATTAATGTAGATATATGATCGAACCGAACCACCCTAACCTACCGAACCTAACCTATCTTTATAGGTTAGGTAGGTAGTACCGTAAAAAATTTAGGTTAGGTTAGTTCGTAGGTTTAGGTAGTCGAAAAACAATAATTCATGTAAACTTGGCCTATTAGGAAATTGGCCTTGCATGGAGGACGATAAATGTTTCTGGCTACTAGGTACGACATATATATATATATATATAATTAATATATATATATAATATATATATATATATAATATATATAAATAATATATTATATATATATATATATATATATAATAAATATATATATAATTATATATATTATATATATATATATATTTAATATATATATCTATAATGCTATACACGCACACACACATTATATACAATCCTGCATGGCTATAGGGAATGGCATATATATATATATAATAATATTATTAAATATATATATATATCTTAGTCGTACCTAGTAGCCAGAACTCACTTTTTGGCCTACTACGCAAGGCCCGATTTGCCTAATAGCCAAGTTTTCTCTGAATTAATATATTTTTCTCTATTTTTTTTCTATGAAATGAATAAAGACACCCAGATATATATATATAGTATATATATATGATATATATATATATAGATATTAATATATATATATATATATATATATAAGGGAAGTACCACCTCTGGGCCTGGAAGACGGGGACCCTAGCCTCAGACAGAAAAGCACCACACATATGATATCTTAAATATATAACTATAAATTATATAATATACTTAATATATTTAATATATATAGATATACATATATATATATATATATATAATATTATATATATATATATATCTTTATATATATATATATATTATATATATATGATTATATATATATATATATAATATATATATATATATATATGCGAACAAGCCGGAATAGTCCCAGGACTATATGCGAATGAAAACTCACACCCCAGAAGTGACTCGAACCCATACTCCGAGGAGCAACGGCAACTGGTATGTACAAGACGCACTTAAACCACTCTTGACCATCACGACCCGTCATATGAATGTGATAGCCGAAGGCTAGTTGAACCACCCAACCGCCGGCACTGCCCGGAAAATGGTTCTCTTGGGCATAGCATTTTACCAAATCACCTCGTTCTTTGGGGCTACACGGGAGGGAACACAATGCGAACAAGCCTGAAGTGGGGTGGTCCGCGGGACTATATGCGAATGAAAACATCACACCCCAGAGAAGTGACTCGAACCCATACATCCCAGGAGCAATGCAACCTGATATGTACAAGGACGCCGTAAACCACTTGACCATCAACGACCGGACAAAAGTGAGGTGATAGCCGAAGACTATTTGAACCACTTCCCACCGCCGGGGCACCTGGGTGGTTATCTTGGTTATAGCATTTTACCAAATCACCTCATTCTTTGGGGGCACACGTGAGGAACACCAAATGCGAAAACAAGCCTGAATGGTCTCCAGGACCTATATGCAAAAATGAAACTCACACCCCAGAACGTGACTCCGAACCCATACTCCCAGGAGCAACGCAACTGGTATGTACAAGGCGCCTTAAACCCAACTTGACCATCAAAGAATGAGGTGATTTGGTAAAATGCTATGCCTCAAGATACCCATCCGAGTGCCGGCGGGGGGGTGGTCAAATAGCTTCGGCTACCAAGAATAAATGGAGGAAATATAAGAAAGAAGGTAACTGCAGAAAGGCCTATTGGCCCATACGAGGCAGCTCCTATTAAATCTCCAAAGTGCCTATACGTGTTAACTGATTGTATAGTTGTTTGACGGTGCTATACTGAGACTTGACATAGGGATCCAACTTGTACATACCGGGGCTACATAATTAAGGATGTTGTTGCAATGTTGATCGGAGCAGAACATCGATCACGTTTCATTCATACAAATCCTACATTTAACAATACATTGTTGCCCCTAATCATAGCAGCTGCCTGCTATGGGCCAATAGGCCTTCTGCAGGTACCTTCTTTCTTACATTTCCTCTCCTGATCTTTGGTGTGTCAGGTGATCGGCCCAAGGCGGAGATAGAGGTCTGATCAGCAATGTTTTCTTATCTTCTTTCTACTTTTCTCTGATGAAGGCAAATTAGCCGAAAACGCGTTAAGCATTTTCTATTTTTCACATGTGGTTATTCTGCATACTTGGATCATTTTTGTGATCATTATATACTATATATAGTAAATATATATATAATATATATTATATAATATATATATATAATATATATATATATATATTGTGACGTGTAACGTGATGGAAATGGTGGTCGGCAGTTCTTCCCAACTAGCAGGTGTTCGTGCTGGGCCCC
>WNGS01143518.1:0-10009 GCA_020271785.1 Procambarus virginalis
TGTCTGGTCTCGGGTTGCTGTGTGTTACCAGAGTACTGGTGTTCGTCCACAGGTGTTGTTCACCACCACCATCACCACCATCAACGTCACCACCACCACCACAACTACCATCACCACCATCATCACTATCACCATCACCACCAGCACCACCACCAGCACCACCACCATCATCACATCCACCACCATCACCACCACCAACACCACACCACCATCACCATCATTACTACTACCATCACAACCACCAACATCACCACAACCACCATCATCACCACCATCATCACAACCACCACCACCAACACTACCACTATCATCACCACCACCACCATCACCACCACCCCTACCACCATCACCACCACCATCACTACCACTACCACTACACCACCACAACTACCACCACCACCACCACCATCGTCACCACCACTACACTATCACCACCACCACCACCACCATCACCACCACAACCACTACCACCATCACCACAACTACCACCATCACAAGCACTTCCATTACACCACCACCACCACCACCTCCACCATCACCACTACCACCATCACCATAACCACCACTACCACCATCACCACCACTACCACCATCACCACCACTACCAACATCACCACCACTACGACCGTCGCCACCACCACTAACACCATCACCACCACCATCACTACCACCATCACCAACACCACAAATATCTTCACCACCACTACCACCATCACCACCACTACGACCGTCACCACCACCACTAACACCACCACCATCGCCACCACCACCACTACCACCATCACCACCACAACCACCACCACCACTACCACCATAACCACTACCATAACCACCATCATCAGCACCACCACCACTACCACCATCACCACCACTACTGCCATCATCACCACCACCAGTACCACCACCACCACAACTACAATATCACCACCACCGCTATCACCACCACCATCACCACCACCACCTCCACCACCACCACCTCCGCAACCACCACATCCACAACCACCACTACCCTTACCACCATCACCACTACTGCCATCATCACCACCACCACCACCACCACCATCATCACCACCACCACCACAACTACCAATATCACCACCACCACCACCACCTCCACCACCACCACTACCACCACTACCACCATCACCACTATCATCATCACCATCATCAACACCACTATCACCATCATCACCACCTCCTCCACCACTACCACCACCACTACACCAACCACCACCACCACTGCCACCATCACCATTGCCACCACAACCATCACCACCACCACCACTATCATCACCACCACCGTCACGACCATTACCACCATCACAACCACTACCCCCATCACCACCACCATCACCACCACTACCACCATTACCACGACGACCACCACCACCTCCACCACCACCACTACCACCATCACAACCACTATCACCACCACTACCACCACCACCACTACCACCACCACCACCACCACCACCACAACACTATCACCACCACCACTACCACAACTACCACCTTCATCACCACCACCTCCACCTCCACAACCACAACCACCACAACCACCACCAGCACAACCACCATCACAACTACCACTGAAGGTGATTAAGGTGCTTTTACAAGCTCAGGTTATATTGTTACATCACATACATACATTGTATAATTGATACATTACATGGTCAATCTTGGGTACAAGTTCAATATATCATCAAGTGTTCCAGTACTCATATAGTAATTACACAGTTCAGCATACATTAGCCCAGGAGGGCGAAAGTCAGTGATTAAGTGGTTAATTGCACACTAGTTTCTCTATCAGCTATCTCACCCTGTCAGAGTAATAGAGACAAATGTATGTGAATGCACGTGTGTGTATATATGTATGTATATATGTATATGAACGTATATGTGTGTGCGTGTATGTATATGTAGGTGTATAAAGCATATATGGATGCTGATCGGAATTACATTTCACCTTTGTATATGCACATTAATGACACTATGTAAAACACACATCGAACACTTTATGTAGGGCATACGTAAATCTGTGTATCTATGTATTTGAGTATGTAGGTTAGCTTAGCATTTTAAAAGCACCGAATCACCTTCTATTGTTGAGTGTTCAATAAACCCTTGAACTATATGTTTAACACATCTCTAACGCTGTTCACGAAGGACAAAGAAAATGTATATATGGTGGTTAGCATTGTAAATGTGTGGCCACGTCTGTGGTAGAAAACAACAACAATAATAATAATAATAATAATAATAATAATAATAATAATAATAATAATAATATAAACACTACCACCTTCACCACCACCACAACTCCCACCACAACCACCACCACCACTACCACCACCCCCACACCACCACTACCGCCATCACCACCACCACCATCACCACCACTACCACCACCATCACTACCACCACCACCATCACAACCACCACCACCACCAAACACTATCACCAACACTACACCTTCACCACCTCCACCACAACAAACCACCACCACCACCACCAACACAACCACCACCATCACTACCACCTTCACCACCACCACCACCACAACCACCACCACCATGAAGATAAAGTCAAGATGAAGTTGGTGTCAGGTTGTCGGCAACAAGGGATCGAACGTTGCTGCTTTAAGGCATTGAAACTCCACTACATTATGGCGCTGAAACCAGATTGGAAAGGTGCTGGCGTGGCTTAGACCCGTGAGTACAGGTAAACACAACGAAGTCACAATAGTCTAATGTATCTTTGAAAAAATTATTGAAGGTGGAGGAGAGTTTGTGGTTGAACCAGCGTCTGGGGCTATTATCCAGGACGCTGGTTCCATCCCCGTCCTGCTACAATGATGATTTTTCATTAAAGGTAAATGTTATCGTCTATAAAGTGAGAAAAGACATAACGACAACTATGATATGTTAGTCAAGAGGAACTCCCTGCATTATATATTATGGACCTAATAACTGTTTTTTTAACATTACTGAGGACAGCCACTTCTCTGTTTTTTAACATTACTGAGGACAGCCACTTCTCTGTTTTTAACATTACTGAGGACAGCCACTTCTCTGTTTTTAACATTACTGAGGACAGCCACTTCTCTGTTTTTTAACATTACTGAGGACAGCCACTTCTCTGTTTTTAACATTACTGAGGACAGCCACTTCTCTGTTTTTTAACATTACTGAGGACAGCCACTTCTCTGTTTTTAACATTACTGAGGACAGCCACTTCTCTGTTTTTAACATTACTGAGGACAGCCACTTCTCTGTTTTTTAACATTACTGAGGACAGCCACTTCTCTGTTTTTAACATTACTGAGGACAGCCACTTCTCTTTTTTAACATTACTGAGGACAGCCACTTCTCTGTTTTTAACATTACTGAGGACAGCCACTTCTCTGTTTTTTAACATTACTGAGGACAGCCACTTCTCTGTTTTTTAACATTACTGAGGACAACTACTCCTGTGGGAAAATCCTAGCAGCTTAATTCTTTATTAAATTTTTGTAATTATTAAATATTTCTTAATTGACTTTAATATGATAATTTTTATTTGATTAATTTTCTTAGTTCTTAGTAATAAGTTAGTTAATTAAGCAAGTGAATAATTAAGTAAATAAGTGAGTGGACTGTATTACTGATTCAGCTGCCTGAATTTATCTCACATAATTTGGGGGGACAATTTGCAGCTTAAACCACTTTGAGATGGCTCTTTAAACCACAAATTGTTTACCTTATATTCAAAATGTAAATTATAAATCATACCACATATGGTGGTCTAATCTACTATTATTATAGAAATAATGAATTATTTCTTATACTATGTCTACAGTATTGTACAAAAGAAAGGCTTAGCTGTTCCTGTTGAAGGGGCCTGCTAAGGCTGTGTGATTGTAGCATCAAAGATGGGTGTGGCCCTGTGCCTTTGAGTGCCATGTAATGACGGCTGTCTGGAGGCTTACAAAGCTTGGTGTACAGCTAGGTAATAAATTATTACGGGCCAACTGTCTGCTCAGCTTCTTGTTACTTCAAATCACAATTACCTGCCGAGTTTAAAGAATTAATAATGTTTCTCTAAACATATAAGTACAGGTAAGACCTGGAATATGAGGGTGTTGAACTGAGTAAACGTACTTGTTAATGGGGGATCTTCATGTATTATAACCGCCTACCTATTTATGAATAACTATGGCCACTGTTAAACAGAAAATACTTGATAAGATGGATACTGGTGAGCTGTGGTTGTTGAGAGGCTGTTTCCTGGTTGCTCGCTTGTTGACACGTAGTCTGGGTGTCTAACGAGTTAAATCAGCATAAATGGAGAGGCTCTCTACAGCGTGTTCTGATGTTATTGTCTCAGTGTGTACGTGACGCTCTCAGGGGAGACGAACGCAAATATTAATGGTTCTATTTATGTTTAAGGAATAGAGTATTAAGCTATATTCCCAGTGTTGAAAATAATATTCAGTCTTAGTGAACACTTTTTTATTAAATTTAAACACTAGACTGTTGTATAAATGAAATAATGAGTAATGTAAATACGTGACGTCGATGACGTCACGGAATCACCCATTCTGTTTTCTTTAAGGGGATAACCATGTTATTACGTGTGTCGGATTTCCGACAACTTCTCTGTTTTAACATTACTGAGGACAACCACTTCTTTGTTTTAACATTACTGAGGACAGCCACTTCTTTGTTTTAACATTACTGAGGACAACCACTTCTTTGTTTTAACATTACTGAGGACAGCCACTTCTTTGTTTTAACATTAGTCAGGACAGCCACTTCTCTATTTTAACATTACTGAGGACAACCACTTCTCTGTTTTAACATTACTGAGGACAACCACTTCTCTATTTTAACATTATGAGGACAGCCACTTCTCTGTTTTAACATTACTGAGGACAGCCACTTCTCTGTTTTAACATTACTGAGGACAGCCACTTCTCTGTTTTAACATTACAGAAGACAATCTGAGTTAAGAGTGGTTGTTACATTAGTGCTGTTGGCATTTCATAGTAAAGCTAATAGTTATTTGTAACTAGCTCATCAAGACTGTAACTTGCTGAGCTAAATGAATTGTGGAGTTCAGTCCCTGAGCCCATTATGTGCCTCTGTAACCCTTTCCACTACCACCCACAAGATGGGTATGGGGTGCATAATAAATGAACTAAACTAACTATATTCTTCCTCGCTGTTAATAACTTGGACAGGTTGGTACTGCGACGGCTTCGGTTCTTGAAGGTCGGCGTTCGATCCCCGTCCTTCGAAGTGGTTGGGCACTGTTCCTTAACTCCTCCCCCATATCCCCGCTCTTTGTCCTCATATCGCTTGTAGGTGCTCTGGAAGTCATTCTAACTAAGTGCTTTTTCATAATTACTTTATGTAAGCAGTCCCATTTAGGGATCGCCGTGACGGCTGTAAGGATAATGACAACAAACCTGGCTTCCAGGACCTAATGGGTAGGCCTATTGCCTACATTGAGTGTGGCGCGGCATAAACTGATATATACTTCAGCAGCAAAATAATGATCGCGAGTCAGGAAATTTGAGACAATCTTGTGAAGATTGTCTCACTGTGGTTTAGTTAACTATTACTGTTCCACTGACTTGTGTTGAGACTCAAGTACATCATGTTGCACATGGTGAGTGTATCACAGTGTTCCCTTCAAGTGTATGTGGCTGTGTATGTGACACACATGTGTATGTGTATGTTACACACATGTGGCTGTGTATGTGACACACATGTGGCTGTGTATGTGACACACATGTGGCTGTGTATGTGACATACATGTGGCTGTGTATGTGACGCACATGTTGCTGTGTATGTGACACACATGTGGCTCTGTATGTGACACACATGTGGCTGTGAATGTGACACATATGGCTGTGTATGTGACACATGTGGCTGTGTATGTGACACACGTGGCTGTGTATGTGACACACGTGGCTGTGTATGTGACACACATGTGGCTGTGTATGTGACACACATGTGGCTGTGTATGTGACACACATGTGGCTGTGTATGTGACACACATGTGGCTGTGTATGTGACACACATGTGGCTGTGTATGTGACACACATGTGGCTGTGTATGTGACACACATGTGGCTGTGTATGTGACACACATGTGGCTGTGTATGTGACACACATGTGGCTGTGTATGTGACACACATGTGGCTGTGTATGTAACACACATGTGGCTGTGTATGTGACACACATGTGGCTGTGTATGTGACACACATGTGGCTCTGTATGTGACACACATGTGGCTGTGTATGTGACACACATGTGGCTGTGTATGTAACACACATGCGGCTGTGTATGTGACACACATGTGGCTGTGTATGTCACACACACGTGGCTGTGTATGTCACACACATGTGGCTGTGTATGTAACACACTCGTGGCTGTGTATGTGACACACATGTGGCTGTGTATGTGACACACATGTGGCTGTGTATGTGACACACATGTGGCTGTGTATGTCACACACACGTGGCTGTGTATGTGACACACATGTGGCTGTGTACGTGACACACATGTGGCTGTGTATGTGACACACACGTGGCTGTGTATGTAACACACATGTGGCTGTGTATGTGACACACATGTGGATGTGTATGTAACACACATGTGGCTGTGTATGTGACACACATGTGGCTGTGTATGTGACACACATGTGGCTGTGTATGTGACGCACATGTGGCTGTGTATGTGACACACATGTGGCTGTGTATGTGACACACATATGGCTGTGTATGTGACACACATGTGGCTGTGTATGTCACACACACGTGGCTGTGTATGTGACACACATGTGGCTGTGTATGTGACACACATGTGGCTGTGTATGTAATACACATGTGGCTATGTATGTGACACACATGTGGATGTGTATGTAACACACATGTGGCTGTGTATTTGACACACATGTGGCTGTGTATGTGACACACATGTGGCTGTGTATGTGACGCACATGTGGCTGTGTATGTGACACACATGTGGCTGTGAATGTGACACATATGGCTGTGTATGTGACACGTGTGGCTGTGTATGTGACACACGTGGCTGTATATGTGACACACGTGGCTGTGTATGTGACACACATGTGGCTGTGTATGTGACACACATGTGGCTGTGTATGTGACACACATGTGGCTGTGTATGTGACGCACATGTGGCTGTGTATGTGACACACATGTGGCTGTGTGTGTGACACACATGTGGCTGTGTATGTTACACACACGTGGCTGTGTAGCCCACTACCCAACTGGAGGGTGGATGCCTTCCTTACACTGCAGCTTACCAGTTGTCAGGTGTAGGTTCAGATGTGGATACACGTGCTCCAGACTGTCATATATCTGGCTTGTCTGCAGCAGAAACAACCATGACTTCCTAGCTCCTGCTTCACCCCAAGCTTTTCCTTTCCCTACTTGTTATCTTGCCCCGGACAAGATAACAAGTAGGAACAAGTAAGAACATTTTCTTATCTATCTATCCCCCATTCTCACTGTCCTTACCTCTCCCATCTCCCTCCCCCAACTCTCCCTCCTAATACGTCTTTGTGGCCTCGTTCCTCACCCTGTCATTGAGATTTTAATGAAAGGGGATGTAACAGTATGCAAATAAACTAACTTGAGCTTGATCTTCATCCAATCTTTTTTTTATCTCGCTAAGATGCGTCCGCCTCATTCCGGCGAACTGCTGCTGCTTCTCGACTCGCAGGAGACGCAGCATGAATGGAAGGAAGAGCAAACGAGAGAATAAATAGAATTAGAAAAAAGGTGATAAGAGGATTAGGATAGTGGAAAAAAGAGAGCGTGTGTGTCGTGGTTCATGACGAACAAGAAGTAACAATAAATATAAATAAGATGGGTGTATAACAAAGAAAATGATGATGATAACAAGTAAAGGGGAAAAAAGGAGGGGAAAGTAATGAAAGATAGGAATGGAAATAGAAAAAGTAGCAAAAAGGACAAATAGTAAAAGGGGGAAAAAATAGGTACGTAAAAATACGGAATAAAAATGTTATTGCGTATATCGTAAAGTTTTTTTGTATTTTATAAAGGTATGAACAAATACAACCACGCAAGGTTCGGGTCCGAATGCTCCATTTACATGTACTCTGAACTTGTGGTCTACCCTCCAGGAGGACCTCTCCTTCAGGACCCCTCTAGGAAGGGCCCTACAGGAAGACCTCTCTTTGTGGGGGCCCCTCTAGGAGGTTACCTTGAGGTGCTTCCGGGGCTTAGCGTCCCCGCGGCCCGGTCGTCGACCAGGCCTCCTGGTTGCTGGACTGATCAACCAGGCTGTTTGACGCAGCTGCTCGCAGCCTGACGTATGAGTCACAGCCTGGTTGATCAGGTATCCTTTGGAGGTGCTTATCCAGTTCTCTCTTGAACACTGTGAGGGGTCTGCCAGTTATGCCCCTTATGTGTAGTGGAAGCGTTGAACAGTCTCGGGCCTCTGATGTTGATAGAGTTCTCTCCCAGAGTACCTGTTGCACCTCTGCTTTTCAACGGGGGTATTCTGCACATCCTGTCATGTCTTCTGGTCTCGTGTGATGTTATTTCTGTGCGCAGGTTTGGGACCAGCCCCTCTAATATTTTCCACGTGTAAATTATTATGTATCTCTCCCGCCTGCGCTCAAGGGAGTACAGATTTAGGCTCCTTATTCGGTCCCAATAGTTTAGATGTTTTACTGAGTGGATCCTAGCAGTAAAGGACCTCTGCACGCTCTCCAGGTCAGCAATTTCTCCAGCTTTGAAAGGGGCTGTCATTGTGCAGCAGTACTCCACTCTAGAGAGCACAAGCGTTTGAAAAGTATCATCATCGGTATAGCATCTCTAGTGTGAAAAGTTCTTGTTATCCAACCTGTCATTTTTCTTGCAGTTGTGACGGCTACTTTATTGTGTTCTTTAAAGGTAAGGTCTTCCGACATGAGTACACCCAGATCCTTTACATTGCCTTTTCGTTCTATGTTATGATTTGCCTGAGTTTTGTACGTGGTTTCCGTTTTTATATTTTCATTTTTTCCATAGCGCATGAGCTGGAACTTATCTTCGTTAAACACCATATTATTTTCTGTAGCCCATAGAAAGACCTGATCTACATCTGATTGGAGGTTGCCGTGTCCTCTATGTTGCCTACTCTCATGAAGATCCTAGTGTCATCTGCAAAGGATGATACAGTGCTATAGGTTGTGTTCTTGTCTATGTCCGATATGAGGATGAGAAAAGTACTGGAGCAAGCACAGTACCCTGGGGGACTGAGCTCTTCACGGTTGATGGGCTGGATTTTATTTTGTTGACTATTACACATTGGGTTCTGTTAGTCAGGAAATTGTAGATCCATCTGCCTATTTTCCGGTAATTCCTTTTGAACGCATTTTATGTGCATTAACACCATGGCCACATTTATCAAAAGCTTTTGCGAAATCTGTGTAAATTACATCAGCGTTTTGTTTGTCTTCCATAGCATCTAATGCCATATCATAGTGGTCCAGCAACTGCGACAGGCAAGAGCGCCCTGTTCTGAAACCATGTTGTCCGGGGTTATGGAGATGCTGTGATTCCATGTATTTTGTGATCTTACTTCTTAGCACTCTCTCAAAATTTTTATGATGTGAGATGTTAGTGCTATCCGTCTGTAGTTTTTTGCCTCTGCCTTATTTCCTCCTTTATGAAGTGGTGCTATCTCTGCTGTTTTTAGTATATCAGGGATAACGCCAGTATCTAGGCTTTGTCTCCACAGAATGTGAAGGGCCTGCGATAGTGTTTTTTTACAGTTCTTGATGAATATGGAGTTCCAAGAATCCGGGCCTGGTGCAGAATGCATAGGCATACTGTTTATGGCTTCTTCAAAATCCAGTGGGGATAGGGTGACGCCTGATATATGATTTGATGTTGGTATCATATCCATGAAAAATTCATTTGGGTTATAAATCTTTAGTGCGTTAATGGCTCGCTGAAACAGAGTCGTACTGCTTCCTCAGTAACT
>WNGS01143518.1:11009-27629 GCA_020271785.1 Procambarus virginalis
GACAGTCCAGAGGTCTCGTGGGAGGGGGAATGAAGGGAGACAGGGGGGAGACACCCCAGAGGTCTCGTGGGAGGGGGTGAAGGGAAGGGGAGACAGCCAGGACGGTCCTCGTGGGAGAGGGGTGAAGGAAGGGGGAGACAGCCCAGAGGTCTCGGGAGAGGGGCATGGAAGGGGGGGACGGAGGAGCCCACAGCCCTCTCGGGTCTTGTGTGTGTGATATCCTTCTGCCCTGATCATCTTAGCTATCTGTGGAGAGAGGGTAAGATACTCTCTCGTTTGAGAGAGTGCGAGCACTCGGGAAGTGTTTGAGAGTACGAGCAGTCGGGGAAGTGTTTGAGAGAGTGCGAGCAATCGGGGAAGTGTTTGAGAGAGTGCGAGCAGTCGGGAAGTGTTTGAGAGAGTGCGAGCACTCGGGGAAGTGTATGAGAAAGTACGAGCACTCGGGGAAGTGTTTGAGAGAGTGCGAGCACTCGGGGAAGTGTTTGAGAGAGTGCGAGCAGTCGGGGAAGTGTTTGAGAGACGTGCGAGCAGTCGGGAAGGTGGTTGAGAGAGTGCGAGCACTCGGGAAGTGGTTTGAGAGAGTGCGAGCAGTCGGGGAAGTGTTTGAGAGAGTGCGAGCACTCGGGGAAGTGTTTGAGAGAGTGCGAGCACTCGGGGAAGTGTTTGAGAGAGTGCGAGCAGTCGGGGAAGTGTTTGAGAGAGTGCGAGCACTCGGGGAAGTGTTTGAGACAGTGCGAGCACTCGGGGGAAGTGTTTGAGAGAGTGCGAGCACTCGGGGAAGTGTATGAGAAAGTACGAGCACTCGGGGAAGTGTTTGAGAGAGTGCGAGCACTCGGGGAAGTGTTTGAGAGAGTGCGAGCAGTCGGGGAAGTGTTTGAGAGAGTGCGAGCACTCGGGGGAAGGTTGAGAGAGTGCGAGCACTCGGGGAAGTGTATGAGAAAGTACGAGCACTCGGGGAAGTGTTTGAGAGAGTGCGAGCACTCGGGGAAGTGTTTGAGATAGTGCGAGCACTCGGGGAAGTGTTTGAGAGAGTGCGAATGCTGGGAAGGTCGTAAGGAAGGAACGTTGAAAAAAAAGCAAGACCAGAATATATAGATTCAATAATTCTGTCATTTCACGTTAACTTCAATGGAATTCCTCAATAGTTAAAAATTGTAATATCAATGTACCATTTAGGAATCTTTACCATAAAAACTCTAGTTAAAAATTCCCTGAGCAGTTGTAATGCTTGTGTGTATAAAATGCAATGCAAATTTTTTAATAGGTTCTATATTTTACAAACTAGCAAAATCTTAACCAAATATGAAACATAACTATAACATTAGGAAAGGTTAAGCGGCAAATGTTTGTTGATTCATTTATTTGATCAAACAAATCAAGAGTTTGTTCACTTGAGAGATTCTAATAATATACAATCTGGACTAATTCATGGAAAATTGATGATTGTAAATCTGTTAGTGAAAGAATTATTATTGAATCTAACCAATATAAAAAGTAGTGACTTAAATAATATTAATTTAAATGAAGAATGTATAAATTTTTGTTTTATAATTGGTAAAACATGAGATAGCCATAAAATTGAGTAAGTAATGGAGAATGGATATCACTGCAGATGCTTATTCCCAGTCGTATGGCTGACTGCGGTTGCCCTGTTGCCATCATGTCACATCCATTATTTGATATTCCAGTATATGTGTGTGTGGATCTGTGGGTGGTGGGTATCTGTGTGTGTTGGTGTGTGTGTGTGTGTGTACTCACCCATTTGTGCTTGCAGGATAGAAGCATTGACTCTTGGAATCCCCTCTTTCCCAGCTATCGGTTGTTTACAGCAATGACTCCTGTACCCATTTCCCCTATCATACCTAGTCTTAAAAAGTATGAATAGTATTGCTTCCACAACCTGTTCCGCCAAGTGCATTCCATTTTCCCACTACTCTCACGCTAAAAGAAACTTCCTAACATCTCTGTGACTCATACTTAGCTTCCAGTTTCCACCCATGTCCCCTCGTTCTGTTATTATTACGTGTGAACATCTTCATCTATTTTCCACTTTGTCAATTCCCTGAGTATTTATATGTCCCTATCGTATCTCCTCCTCCCTTCTTTTCTCTAGTGTCGTAAGGTTCAGTTCCTTCAGACGCTCTTCATATCCCATCCTCGTAACTCTGGGACAAGCCTCGTCGCAAACTTCTGAACCTTCTCCAGTTTCCTTATGTGTTGGGGGCTCCATGATGGCGCGGCATACTCTAAGACGGGTCTCACGTAGGCAGTGTAAAGCGCCCTAAAAGGCTTCTCATTTAGGTTTCTGAATGAAGTTCTAATTTCGCCAGTGTAGAGTACGCTGCTGTCGTTATCCTATTATATGTGCCTCAGGAATTAGATTAGGTGTCACATCCACTCCCAGACTCTTTCTCGAATCGTTACAGGTAGGCTGTTCCCCTTCATTGTGTACTGTCCCTTTGGTCTCCTATCACCTGATCCCATTTCCATAACTTTACATTTCCTGGTGTTAGCTCCAGTAGCCATTTCCCTGACCATCTCTGCAACCTGTTTAAGTCCTCTTGGAGGACCCTACAATCCTCGTCTGTCACAACTCTTCTCATTAATTTTGCGTCATCCGCAAACATTGACATGTATGATTCCACTCCTGTTAACATGTCATTTACGTAAATTAGAAAGAGGATTGGTCCCAGCACCGATCCTTGAGGTACTCCACTTGTTACTGTCGCCAGTCCGACTTCTCGCCCTTACCATTACCCTCTGGCTCCGTCCTGTAGGTAGTTCTTCACCCATCTAGGGCCTTTCCGCTTACTCCTGCCTGCCTCTCAAGTTTGTATAGCAGTCTCATGTGCGGTACTGTATCAAAGGCCTTTTGGCAGTCAGAAATATGCAGTCTGCCCAGCCTTCTCTGTCCTGCCTTATCCTTGTTACTTTATCATAGAATTCTAAAAGGCGTTGTTAGGCATGATTTCCCTGTCCAGAACCCATGTTGGTGCTTGTTTCAAACCCAATGCTCTCCAGGTGCTCAACAAGCCTTAGCCTAATCTTTCTTTCAAGTATTTTGCAAAGGATGCTTGTCAATGATACGGGTCTGTAGTAAGTGCCTCCTCCCTATCACCTTTCTTGAAAATCGGTACGACATTTGCCTCCTTCCAGCAACTAGGCAATTCTCCAGACATAAGTGACTCATTAAAGATCATTGCCAGAGGCACGCTGAGAGCCTGCGCTGCCTCTTTAAGTATCCACGGTGATACTTTGTCTGGTCCAAACAGCTTTAGTTTGCATCCAGTGTTGTCAACTGTTTCATTACCTCCTCTGCTGTCACCTATTCTGATAGTCTTTGTCTAGGGTAATCGCTTCTAACAATGGGAGCTGCTCAGGCTCGGTTGTGACACTCCATGGAAATTTGCATTCAGTACCTCGCAGATTTCCTTTCGCTTTCTGTGTATGCCCCTTCTGTTTTCCTCAGTCTTGTCACTGGGTCATTTACCGACTCTTCCTTCTTATATGGCTATGTAGTAATTTAGGTGCTTTTTCGCTTTGACTGCAATATCATTTCATAATTTCTTTCCGACACTCGTCTTATGTTAATGTAATCATTCTCTGTGTGTGTGTGTGTGTGTGTGTGTGTGTGTGTGTGTGTGTGTGTGCTGTGTGTGTGTGTGTGTGTGTGTGTGTGTGTGGTGTGTGTGTGTGTGTGTGTGTGTAATTACCTAAGTGTTGTTACAGGATAAGAGCTACGCTCGGGTGTTCCGTCTTCCCAGCACTCTTTGTCATATAACGCTTTGAAACTACTGACAGTCTTGGCCTCCACCACCTTCTCACCTAACTTGTTCCAAACGTCTACCACTCTGTTCGCGAAAGTGAATTTTCTATATTTCTTCGGCATTTGTGTTTAGCTAGTTAAAATCTATGATATCTATAAATCTGTGTATGTTAAAGGCCGATTATATAAGAGCGTGATCCAACGCAGCTGTCTCTACTCAACCGAGGTCAGGAGTTATAGGGTTACACAAATCGCATCAACCTGCTGTCAAGTGATCGAGAAAACCGAAGGCCAGCAACCACAATACTTCAGGTAGTCAATATCAACTTGGGCGACTTGGGCGGCATATTGGCTTGGTGGAGCCATATTTCTTACGAGGAGTAGCGTTCTTCCTCCTCCTTGCCTCGGAAACTTTCGTCATTTAAGCTTCCCGATATTTATAATTACTTAACGGGAAATCTCGGGGGTATAAGGATTTTTTGTTAAACTTTTAGTTACTAGTTGGAAAGATTTTTTTTTTCGCTTATGTGTTTTAAAGATGTTTTTGGGGATAAATGTCTTAGGCTGGTGTGGGTATGTGTTGTGCATGTCCCTGTGTCTGCAGCTTTTCTTCTGACATACAAAGTGGTGGTATTTTGCGACAGAGAATCGCATGAGATTGCATCATCCGCACAGAGATGGCGCCACCAGTGGGCTTTATTGATTTTTTTTTTATCTTGATGCGTGATAGAAACACACTTCAAGATTAACAAATTTTTTTCTTGACTGATGCTAGAAAAGCAAATGTGTCAAACGCAAGAAAATACTCCTGTCATGTATGGAAGGTCAACAATTACAATGCACAAAAAGCTGTCGTGGAAGTCATTTTTATCCACAACTTAGAGATCGCCTTAAAAAGTGACGTTGTCGTCTTGCCTATATATGAGAGCATTTGGGTTGACAAGTTATATTTGACTTTACATGCCCACTTGGGATCTGACAGCTAACTGCCTTATTATGTAGGCAAGACGACTCCATTTCCTTCAAGACACTAGACAAAAGACAAACAGCAAAGCTCTTTAAAAAGAATCATAACATTTCCACACTCATCGTAACCGTCACCAGAGATATCTTGACCAGCAACAGATACAACGACAGTATGAGACGACGAAATCGTTACGGTCCCACATGGTTAATAACAGGCAGCTTACTCCTTAGGACCATCCCCTAAAACCCACGAGAGTACTACCAGTAGACACCACCCCTACTGTCCCAACACCAACTGTCGACTTGAGAATGATCTAGGACGGACCGAAACGTCGTCGTCCCTTCACTTTCTAGTGTGTGGTCTGGCCAACTTACTGTCCCAACTGTTCAATGAGAATACTGGGCGAAATTACCCGGTCCTGTAGACAGGATTAACAACCTCCCTTCTCATCACTCCCGCACGGAGGACATTGCTCTGATCTGCCTCTGTGGATCCTAAGATTTTCTTTGGAGAGTTAAGTTTACAACTTTCACCCGAAGTGAAAAATATAAGTGGAAAGATTTGTGTTATATATATATAAATATATATATAATATATATATATATATATATATAGATATATATATAATATATATATATATATATATATATATTATATATATATATATATATATAAATATATTATATATATAATATATATATATACTAATATATATAATATTATATATATAATATATATAATATATATATATATATATATATATATATATGTCGTACCTAGTAGCCAGAACCAACTTCTCAGCCTACTATGCAGGCCCGATTTGCCTAATAAGCCAAGTTTTCATGAATTAATCTTTTTCGATATAACCTACCACAGTCCTAGACTCAAGCTAACTTTCGGCTACCTAACCAAACCTAATCCTATAAAGATAGGTTAGGTTAGGTTAGGTAGGGTGGTTGGTTCGGTCATATCAGGACACGTGTAATTTTCAAAAAACTCATCTAAGAGGTAGCTATCATTCATCAAAAATTTGAATTAACATGCTGGCTATCAAACGGCCTGAATAGCTGAAGTGTTGGTATAGGTACAATATATATATATATATATATATATATATATATATCTATATATAGATATATATATATATATATATATATATATATATTATGTATATATATATATCTATATATTATATATATATATACTATATATATATATATACTATATTATAGTCATATATGATATATATATATATATATATATATATATATATATATATATATATATATATATATATATCATATTATATATTATTATTATACACAATCTTTCCACTTATATTTTTCACTTCGGGTGAAAGTTGTAAACTTAACTCTCCAAAGAAAATCTTAGGATCCACAGAGGGCCGCTCAGAGCAATTGTCCTCCGTGCGGGAGTGGTGAGAAGGGAGGTTGTTAATCCTGTCTACAGGACCGGGTAATTTCGCCCAGTATTCTCATTGAACAGTTGGGACAGTAAGTTGGCCAGACCACACACTAGAAAGTGAAGGGACGACGACGTTTCGGTCCGTCCTAGATCATTCTCAAGTCGACAGTTGGTGTTGGGACAGTAGGGGTGGTGTCTACTGGTAGTACTCTCGTGGGTTTTAGGGGATGGTCCTAAGGAGTAAGCTGCCTGTTATTAACCATGGGGACCGTAACGATTTCGTCGTCTCATACTGTCGTTGTATCTGTTGCTGGTCAAGATATCTCTGGTGACGGTTACGATGAGTGTGGAAATGTTATGATTCTTTTTAAAGAGCTTTGCTGTTTGTCTTTTGTCTAGTGTCTTGAAGGAAATGGAGTCGTCTTGCCTACATAATAAGGCAGTTAGCTGTCAGATCCCAAGTGGGCATGTAAAGTCAAATATAACTTGTCAACCCAAATGCTCTCAATATATAGGCAAGACGACAACGTCACTTTTTAAGGCGATCTCTAAGTTGTGGATAAAAATGACTTCCACGACAGCTTTTTGTGCATTGTAATTGTTGACCTTCCATACATGACAGGAGTATTTTCTTGCGTTTGACACATTTGCTTTTCTAGCATCAGTCAAGAAAAAATTTGTTAATCTTGAAGTGTGTTTCTATCACGCATCAAGATAAAAAAAAATCAATAAAGCCCACTGGTGGCGCCATCTCTGTGCGGATGATGCAATCTCATGCGATTCTCTGTCGCAAAATACCACCACTTTGTATGTCAGAAGAAAAGCTGCAGACACAGGGACATGCACAACACATACCCACACCAGCCTAAGACATTTATCCCCAAAAACATCTTTAAAACACATAAGCGAAAAAAAAAATCTTTCCAACTAGTAACTAAAAGTTTAACAAAAAATCCTTATACCCCGAGATTTCCCGTTAAGTAATTATAAATATCGGGAAGCTTAAATGACGAAAGTTTCCGAGGCAAGGAGGAGGAAGAACGCTACTCCTCGTAAGAAATATGGCTCCACCAAGCCAATATGCCGCCCAAGTCGCCCAAGTTGATATTGACTACCTGAAGTATTGTGGTTGCTGGCCTTCGGTTTTCTCGATCACTTGACAGCAGGTTGATGCGATTTGTGTAACCCTATAACTCCTGACCTCGGTTGAGTAGAGACAGCTGCGTTGGATCACGCTCTTATATAATCGGCCTTTAACATACACAGATTTATAGATATCATAGATTTTAACTAGCTAAACACAAATGCCGAAGAAATATAAGAAAATTCACTTTCGCGAACAGAGTGGTAGACGTTTGGAACAAGTTAGGTGAGAAGGTGGTGGAGGCCAAGACTGTCAGTAGTTTCAAAGCGTTATATGACAAAGAGTGCTGGGAAGACGGAACACCACGAGCGTAGCTCTTATCCTGTAACAACACTTAGGTAATTACACACACACACACACACACACACACACACACACACACACACACACACACACACACACACACACACACACACACACACACACACACACACACAGAGGAATGATTACATTAACATAAGACGAGTGTCGGAAAGAAATTATGAAAATGATATTGCAGTCAAAGCGAAAAAGCAACCTAAATTACTACATAGCCATATAAGAAGGAAGATGTCGGTAAATGACCAAGTGACAAGACTGAGGAAAACAGAAGGGGCATACACAGAAAGCGACAAGGAAATCTGCGAGGTACTGAATGCAAATTTCCATGGAGTGTTCACAACCGAGCCTGAGCAGCTCCCATTGTTAGAAGCGATTACCCTAGACGAAAGCCTATCAGATATATAGGTGACAGCAGAGGAGGTAATGAAACAGTTGACAACACTGGATGCAAATAAAGCTGTTGGACCAGACAAAGTATCACCGTGGATACTTAAAGAGGCAGCGCAGGCTCTCAGCGTGCCTCTGGCAATGATCTTTAATGAGTTACTTATGTCTGGAGAATTGCCTAGTTGCTGGAAGGAGGCAAATGTCGTACCGATTTTCAAGAAAGGTGATAGGGAGGAGGCACTTAACTACAGACCCGTATCATTGACAAGCATCCTTTGCAAAATACTTGAAAGAATAATTAGGCTAAGACTTGTTGAGCACCTGGAGAGCATTGGGTTTGAAACAAGCACCAACATGGGTTCTGGACAGGGAAATCATGCCTAACAAGCCTTTTAGAATTCTATGATAAAGTAACAAGGATAAGGCAGGACAGAGAAGGCTGGGCAGACTGCATATTTCTTGACTGCCAAAAGGCCTTTGATACAGTACCGCACATGAGACTGCTATACAAACTTGAGAGGCAGGCAGGAGTAAGCGGAAAGGCCCTAGAATGGGTGAAGAACTACCTAACAGGACGGAGCCAGAGGGTAATGGTAAGGGGCGAGAAGTCGGACTGGCGAACAGTAACAAGTGGAGTACCTCAAGGATCGGTGCTGGGACCAATCCTCTTTCTAATTTACGTAAATGACATGTTAACAGGAGTGGAATCATACATGTCAATGTTTGCGGATGACGCAAAATTAATGAGAAGAGTTGTGACAGACGAGGATTGTAGGGTCCTCCAAGAGGACTTAAACAGGTTGCAGAGATGGTCAGGGAAATGGCTACTGGAGTTTAACACCAGGAAATGTAAAGTTATGGAAATGGGATCAGGTGATAGGAGACCAAAGGGACAGTACACAATGAAGGGGAACAGCCTACCTGTAACGATTCGAGAAAGAGATCTGGGAGTGGATGTGACACCTAATCTAATTCCTGAGGCACATATAAATAGGATAACGACAGCAGCGTACTCTACACTGGCGAAAATTAGAACTTCATTCAGAAACCTAAATGAGAAGCCTTTTAGGGCGCTTTACACTGCCTACGTGAGACCCGTCTTAGAGTATGCCGCGCCATCATGGAGCCCCCACATAAGGAAACTGGAGAAGGTTCAGAAGTTTGCGACGAGGCTTGTCCCAGAGTTACGAGGATGGGATATGAAGAGCGTCTGAAGGAACTGAACCTTACGACACTAGAGAAAAGAAGGGAGAGAGGAGATACGATAGGGACATATAAAATACTCAGGGGAATTGACAAAGTGGAAATAGATGAAATGTTCACACGTAATAATAACAGAACGAGGGGACATGGGTGGAAACTGGAAGCTAAGATGAGTCACAGAGATGTTAGGAAGTTTTCTTTTAGCGTGAGAGTAGTGGGAAAATGGAATGCACTTGCGGAACAGGTTGTGGAAGCAAATACTATTCATACTTTTAAGACTAGGTATGATAGGGAAATTGGACAGGAGTCATTGCTGTAAACAACCGATAGCTGGAAAGGCGGGATCCAAGAGTCAATGCTCGATCCTGCAAGCACAAATGGGTGAGTACACACACACACACACACCAACACACACACAGATACCCACCCACCCACAGATCCACACACACATATACTGGAATATCAAATAATGGATGTGACATGATGGCAACAGGGCAACCGCAGTCAGCCATACGACTGGGAATAAGCCATCTGCAGTGATATCCATTCTCCATTACTTACTCAATTTTATGGCTATCTCATGTTTTACCAATTATAAAACAAAATTTATACATTCTTCAATTTAAATTAATATTATTTAAGTCACTACTTTTTATATTGGTTAGATTCAATAATAATTCTTTCACTAACAGATTTACAATCATCAATTTTCCATGAATTAGTCCAGATTGTATATTATTAGAATCTCTCAAGTGAACAAACTCTTGATTTGTTTGATCAAATAAATGAATCAACAACATTTGCCTCTTAACCTTTCCTAATGTTATAGTTATGTTTCATATTTGGTTAAGATTTTGCTAGTTTGTAAAATATAGAACCTATTAAAAAATTTGCATTGCATTTTATACACACAATCATTACAACTGCTCAGGGAATTTTTAACTAGAGTTTTTATGGCAAAGATTCCTAAATGGTACATTGATATTACAATTTTTAACTATTGAGGAATTCCATTGAAGTTAACGTGAAATGACAGAATTATTGAATCTTTATATTCTGGTCTTGCTTTTTTTCAACGTTCCTTCCTTACGACCTTCCCAGCATTCGCACTCTCTCAAACACTTCCCCGAGTGCTCGCACTATCTCAAACACTTCCCCGAGTGCTCGCACTCTCTCAAACACTTCCCCGAGTGCTCGCACTCTCTCAAACACTTCCCCGAGTGCTCGCACTCTCTCAAACACTTCCCCGAGTGCTCGCACTCTCTCAAACACTTCCCCGACTGCTCGCACTCTCTCAAACACTTCCCCGAGTGCTCGCACTCTCTCAAACACTTCCCCGAGTGCTCGCACTCTCTCAAACACTTCCCCGAGTGCTCGCACTCTCTCAAACACTTCCCCGAGTGCTCGCACTGTCTCAAACACTTCCCCGAGTGCTCGCACTCTCTCAAACACTTCCCCGACTGCTCGCACTCTCTCAAACACTTCCCCGAGTGCTCGCACTCTCTCAAACACTTCCCGAGTGCTCGCACTCTCTCAAACACTTCCCCGACTGCTCGCACTCTCTCAAACACTTCCCGAGTGCTCGCACTCTCTCAAACACTTCCCGACTGCTCGCACTCTCTCAAACACTTCCCCGACTGCTCGCACTCTCTCAAACACTTCCCGAGTGCTCGCACTCTCTCAAACACTTCCCGACTGCTCGCACTCTCTCAAACACTTCCCCGAGTGCTCGCACTCTCTCAAACACTTCCCGACTGCTCGCACTCTCTCAAACACTTCCCCGAGTGCTCGCACTCTCTCAAACACTTCCCCGACTGCTCGTACTCTCAAACACTTCCCGAGTGCTCGCACTCTCTCAAACGAGAGAGTATCTTACCCTCTCTCCACAGATAGCTAAGATGATCAGGGCAGAAGGATATCACACACACAAGACCCGAGAGGCTGTGGGCTCCTCCGTCTCCCCCCTTCATCCCCTCCCACGAGACCTCTGGGCTGTCTCCCCCTTCCCTTCACCCTCTCCCACGAGACCTCTGGGCTGTCTCCCCCTTCCCTTCACCCCCTCCCACGAGACCTCTGGGCTGTCTCCCCCTTCCCTTCATCCCCTCCCACGAGACCTCTGGGCTGTCTCCCCCTTCCCTTCATCCCCTCCCACGAGACCTCTGGGCTGTCTCCCCCTTCCCTTCACCCCCTCCCACGAGACCTCTGAGCTGTCTCCCCCTTCCCTTCACCCCCCTCCCACGAGACCTCTGGCTGTCTCCCCCTTCCCTTCATCCTCTCCCACGAGACCTCTGGGCTGTCTCCCCCTTCCCTTCATCCTCTCCCACGAGACCTCTGGGCTGTCTCCCCCTTCCCTTCATCCCCTCCCACGAGACCTCTGGGCTGTCTCCCCCTTCCCTTCATCCCCTCCCACGAGACCTCTGGGCTGTCTCCCCCTTCCCTTCACCCTCCTCCCACGAGACCTCTGGGCTGTCTCCCCCTTCCCTTCATCCTCTCCCACGAGACCTCTGGGCTGTCTCCCCCTTCCCTTCACCCTCCTCCCACGAGACCTCTGGGCTGTCTCCCCCTTCCCTTCACCCCCTCTCACAAGACCTCTTTGTCTCGTTATTACAAGCTAGCATCTCTCTCGTTTCTCGTCTCAAGGGAGATCCCTTCTCATCCTTACTCATCCCAGGGATCCGCTTCTTATTCATCGCTGGCGAAGGGAGGCTGCGTCTCACCATTTCTTACTGAAGAGAGGTTGCAACGCAATCTTTCTTGCTAAAGAAGCGCTATATATCACATTTCCATACTTTAAGAGGTCACATTTATTCTTGTCTCATATAACAAAAAATTCTGTATTTCAATTTTTCTTACTCCAGGGAAATATTCTCAAATTTAGTTCAAGAGAGGTCTCCATGTCAGACAAATTCCTTGCTGGGAAAGTGACGTAAACAAGCCTATCTTAACCATATTTCTGAAGACTGCTTCATGCTTCTCGTCTCCTCTTTCTGGTCAGCGTGAGCGCTCGACTCCCATTCCCTTTATTTCAAATTCATGAACATCCGACATAATTGATTCTGTTTATAATTTCCCTCCCTCTCCAACTCTCTCTCTCCCACCCTTCCCCATTTTTTTTCTCTCTCTCCCCTCTCCCTCTCCCTTCCCATCCCTCTCTCTCTCTTCCCTACTCTCTCCCTCCCTCTTGCCAATCTCTCTTCAGTTCGGCCCAGATCAACACTTACCTTAACGGAAAAACTCCCGTGATACCCTGGCACTACGGGTGCGGAAAATAAGAGTAATGCATTCAAAGTGGATTGGATATTGAAAATATAAGCAGCGAGCTTGGCGGTCCTCCGGCGGCGGTGTGTTCAGCTTGGAGACTCGGTAAAGCTGCTTGGTTAACTTGCCGAGTGCTAGAGCTGAGTGGCACTCTCAGAAACAGTGCCAGGCGTGGTAGATGGTTGATAATGTCGTGTGTGAGGTGCCTGTGTCATCACATACCTAAGTGACTGTGTCATCACGTATGGACAACCACACACAGAGCCCCATGGCGCAGTGATGGTTGTCCGCGACTTGCAGTCGACGGAACCGGATTCAAATCCCCGGCTGGGACACAAACCATTAGGTAGTGTTTCCTTTCATCTGTTCACAGTTAAAGTTACACAGTTGTTTGGGGGTGCCTCTGGCAATGTGTGTGTGAGAGTGTAATATACAATAGATAGGATAGATAACATTGGTCGAGAATTTAGAACATTAGAAAACTGACGGTTAGAAAGAAAGGGGTTCAAGATCTAACAGCTCCCACCTGCAAGCACAAATAGGTGAACACACACACACACACACACACACACACACACCACACACACACACAACACACACACACACACACACACACACACACACACACACACACACACACACACACACACACACAGCATGCAGCCCCAGCATGGAGCCCGTACCTTGTCAAGCACAAGACGAAGCTGGAAAAAGTCCAAAGGTATGCCACTAGACTAGTCCAGAACTAAGAGGCATGAGTTACGAGGAAAGGCTGCGGGAAATGCACCTTACGACACTGGAAGACAGAAGAGTAAGGGGAGATATGATCACAACCTACAAAATCCTCAGAGGAATCGACCGGGTAGACAAGGACAAACTATTCAACACTGGGGGACGCGAACAAGGGACACAGGCGGAAACTGAGTACCCACATGAGCCACAGAGACGTTAGAAGGAACTTTTTCAGTGTCAGAGTAGTTAACGGATGGAATGCTTTAGGCAGTGATGTGGTGGAGGCTGACTCCATACACAGTTTCAAGGGTAGATATGATAGAGCCCAGTAGGCTCAGGAATCTGTACACCGGTTGATTGACAGTTGAGAGGCGGGACCAAAGAGCCAAAGCTCAACCCCCGCAAGCACAAATAGGTGAGTACAAATATGAGTACACACACACACACACACACACACACACACACACACACACACACACACACACACACACACACACACACACACACACACACACACACACACACACACACACACACACACAGCATGCAGCCCCAGCATGGAGCCCGTACCTTGTCAAGCACAAGACGAAGCTGGAAAAAGTCCAAAGGTATGCCACTAGACTAGTCCCAGAACTAAGAGGCATGAGTTACGAGGAAAGGCTGCGGGAAATGCACCTTACGACACTGGAAGACAGAAGAGTAAGGGGAGATATGATCACAACCTACAAAATCCTCAGAGGAATCGACCGGGTAGACAAGGACAAACTATTCAACACTGGGGGGACGCGAACAAGGGGACACAGGCGGAAACTGAGTACCCACATGAGCCACAGAGACGTTAGAAGGAACTTTTTCAGTGTCAGAGTAGTTAACGGATGGAATGCTTTAGGCAGTGATGTGGTGGAGGCTGACTCCATACACAGTTTCAAGGGTAGATATGATAGAGCCCAGTAGGCTCAGGAATCTGTACACCGGTTGATTGACAGTTGAGAGGCGGGACCAAAGAGCCAAAGCTCAACCCCCGCAAGCACAAATAGGTGAGTACAAATAGGTGAGTACACCACACACACACACACACACACACACACACACACACACACACACACACACACACACACACACACACACACACACACACACACACACACACACACACACACGCTACGAGGAGCGACTGCAGGAATTAAACCTCACTTCGTTGGAAGACAGAAGAGTTAGGGGGGACATGATCACCACATTCAAGATTCTCAGGGGAATCGACAGGGTTGATAAAGACAGGCTGTTTAACACAAGGGGCACACGCACTAGGGGACACAGGTGGAAACTTAGTGCCCAAATGAGCCACAGAGATATTAGAAAGAACTTTTTTAGTGTCAGAGTGGTTGACAAATGGAATGCATTAGGAAGTGATGTGGTGGAGGCTGACTCCATACACAGTTTCAAGTGTAGATATGATAGAGCCCAATAGGCTCAGGAAACTGTACACCTGTTGATTGACGATTGAGAGGCGGGACCAAAGAGCCAGAGCTCAACCCCCGCAAGCACAACTAGGTGAGTACAACTAGGTGAGTACACACACATACACACACACAAACACATACACACACACACACACAGAAGAGTAAGGGGAGACATGATCACTACATACAAAATTCTCAGGGGAATTGACTGGGTAGATAAAGAGAAACTGTTTAACACGGGTGGTACGCGAACAAGGGGACACAAGTGGAAACTGAGTACCCAAATGAGCCACAGGGACGTAATAAAAAACTTTGTCAGTGTCAGAGTAGTTAACAGATGGAATGCATTAGGCAGTGATATGGTGGAGGTTGACTCCATACACAGTTTCAAAAGTAAATATGATAGAGCCCAGTAGGCTCAGGAATCTTTGCACCAGTTGAGAAGCGGGACCAAAGAGCCAGACCTCATTCCCCGCAAGCACAAGTAGGTCAGCACACCCCCACAGAAACAGCTTATATACAAGATACAATCTGCAGACATCATGAGGAAATACCATTTTCGATGAGCAAAGTGAACAAAATGTTATTTCCCAGGATATTGTGGCTTGCATCATGAATGAAGGTGTGGAGTGTTGCCAGATGCCACAGTGAAGCTCCAGGGAAGGTTTTAAATCTCAGTTGAGTACCAGTTAGGTTCTCCTGAGACCCCTTCCTTATTAATGGCCACCCCAAGTCTAGTAGCTGAAGGGACGATCTCGCTCTTTTCGCCTAAGATGAAGTCTTCCATGTTGCACAGGAGAAGGTTGTCTCCAAGCTGCGGTTTACTCCAGGACCGATCGATGACACCTACGTGTTGCATCGTGCTCTTGACACTCCTGCAGGAGAGCACTTCCTGGAGGGCCCTCTCAAGGAGAGGTCTTCCTGGAGGGCCCCCCTCAAGGAGAGGTCTTCCTGGAGGGCTCCTCCTCGCACCCTGTCTCAAGAACGGCGAAGAAGGTTAGGTAGAGAAATAGAAACAATTGAACTCAAGCTACAAGAATCATACAAAACCCAGGAGAGGCAAAGAGAGCAAAAGACCATCAGTGAAATAGAGAAAGTTCCGAAATATTTTTTCTCCTATGCAAAATCAAGATCAAAAACCACATCTAGTATCGGGCCCCTGCGAAAGGGAGATGGAACTTTCACCGATGACAACAAAGAAATGAGCGAGTTACTGAGGAAGCAGTACGACTCTGTTTTCAGCGAGCCATTAAACGCACTAAAGATTTATAACCCAAATGAATTTTTCATGGATATGATACCAACATCAAATCATATATCAGGCGTCACCCTATCCCCACTGGATTTTGAAGAAGCCATAAACAGTGTGCCTATGCATTCTGCACCAGGCCCGGATTCTTGGAACTCCATATTCATCAAGAACTGTAAAAAAAAACTATCGCAGGCCCTTCACATTCTGTGGAGACAAAGCCTAGATACTGGCGTTATCCCTGATATACTAAAAACAGCAGAGATAGCACCACTTCATAAAGGAGGAAATAAGGCAGAGGCAAAAAACTACAGACGGATAGCACTAACATCTCACATCATAAAAATATTTGAGAGAGTGCTAAGAAGTAAGATCACAAAATACATGGAATCACAGCATCTCCATAACCCCGGAGAACATGGTTTCAGAACAGGGCGCTCTTGCCTGTCGCAGTTGCTGGACCACTATGATATGGCATTAGATGCTATGGAAGACAAACAAAACGCTGATGTAATTTACACAGATTTCGCAAAAGCTTTTGATAAATGTGGCCATGGTGTTAATGCACATAAAATGCGTTCAAAAGGAATTACCGGAAAAATAGGCAGATGGATCTACAATTTCCAGACTAACAGAACCCAATGTGTAATAGTCAACAAAATAAAATCCAGCCCATGAACCGTGAAGAGCTCAGTCCCCCAGGGTACT
>WNGS01143519.1:0-10182 GCA_020271785.1 Procambarus virginalis
ATGAAAATATTATTAGGGTTAATATTACAAGTTAGTAATTTAGTAACTACTTGTAGTAAGTATGAAATGTTGTATTAAAATACAAAATGATGAATGAAAACTGTTGGTTATTTCCAACAGCTGTTCTTCATAATTTAATATAGCAAAAGGTCATTAACATAGAGAAATTACACCACAATGTGAGATCAGATTACTTTCAAAAGCAATGTAGCATGTTAATTCTTATTGGTGCAGGGCAGCATTTGAAATGTTAGTACCTAATTTGGAAAACATACAAATCATGGTACATGTCTATGTGATAATGTATCAATAAACTAGGCTAATGTTTTGATATACTTCATGAATTAGTTTGTAGTTTCTCTTGTGATTCACAGAGATTAGTGTAATAGATCATATGCAGTTTGTAAGCAGAGTTTCCATACCTTAAGAGTAATAAAGTAATTGAACAGAGGTGCCCTATGTCCATATAACTTTAATTTAATGGTCGACAGAGAGTTGTCAAGAAATTTCAGACATCAGCTGAAGGTGAAATTCTGCTACATTTCCAGCTGTGGTTAAAGTGAGAGACGTATACCATTGATTTCAGAAATATTTTACTTTGTAAGAGATTTTTCGTGGGGTGGCAATATACTACATACCTGGAGATGTTTCATTGTTATTTGGTACTAGCTGTACCCACCACAGGTAGCTGTGGCTCAGTCTGGTTAAATGAAAACGAAAGAAAGAAAAGAGAAAATGCACGTTTCTAACATGTTTAATTTCATAATGCTTGTGGGTATACAATATTTTTTCTTTTCCACTGTCTGTGAAGATATAGAGATTGTCTGATTGCCGACTCTAGAACACGAAACATATAACTGTCCATGTGAGAAGCAATCCGTGTCTAGATCTAAACCGCAAAATTCTAAAGATTGGCCCTGAGCTTTGTTGATGGTGATTGCAAATGCCAATTGAATTGGAAATTACAATCTCTTAAATTTAAATTTTTATTTTTTTATTTTATTTTTACATGCGTACATGCATATAATTACACTAAAACAAGAACAAAGAAACAACACAAGCACAAATTACAAATCACAAAGTACAAAAAGTACACAAAATACTGGCCTGAAGGGTTGACAACGAAACCCAAACATAATGCAAAATAGTATAAAAAGAACATTTCAATACACATCGTTCATTTTTAAGTGTTCAGCCAAACATGCGTACAGGTACAATACAACAAGAACTGAAAAAACAGATCACAAAAGCACAAATTACAAAGTCAAAAAGGTACAAATTATCAAATACACAAAAGACCGGCCTGAAGGGACAACAAAAACAACAATAAGCACATCAGGACAAGTACAAAGAACCCAAACCCACACCCAACAACCCAACCATTGACACACAACACAAAACAAGTCTACTGGCCCCAGAAACCACACAAAAAGGCACGAATACATAACTTCAATAAAAATAAATAAAACACAAAAATTAACATAGAAACAAAGGAAAAATCACAGAGGCAATACATGACAATAAGAACAAAAACAAGCAGGGCCACACAAGCAGCCCGAAGGACTCAACACACTTAACAACAAGCACAGATCACGCAAGAACCGGGAAAATATACCCGGCCCACCCACACTCCCACACACACATGCAGCCGCAACCTACATCCACGCACACAAATGGACACAACACCACAGCACATAGCACACACACAAAAAAACACTTAAAAGAGGTAACACCTCAATGGGAGGTGAATATTTCTCAGGAAACTCATGCAGAGGAAATTTCTGCTTATAGGCCTCTCATATTAATACTCCCTGTTAGTAGGACAACGATTCCCCTGACTCAGGTATGCGAGCATAAACTCAGGAATCACCAGATCAATTGGAAGCGGCAGCTCCTGGAGCTGGGCGGCAGTAGTCACTTAACGAGGGAAAGTAGAGCAAAGCCACCCCCTCCCTGGAAGCAGAAGACACGGAAGACGCGGATGGAGGCCACCGAGACGGCCCCGCCGCCGGATGCACAGAAGATCATGAAGGCCGCCGAGCCGGCAACACCACACCCAACACCGCAGGAGATGCAGAAGAGACAGTTGGAGACAGGGAGCGGCAAAACCGCCACCGATGAAACAGGGGACGAAGCTGGGGCCCCCGGAACCCCCAGAGAGAGCAGGCGTCTTTAATACCACCACCAGGTCACCACGCTCACCAGCAGGAGGAACAAACCCCCACGCCAAACAGAACCATCCGACGCAGGTGACGCACCAGAAGCAAGCTCCACAGGCACCTCACCAGAAGAAACACCGACAGTGGCAGCCACAGGCACATGGAACTCCGCCACCACCGAAGAATGCGACGCAAAGGGAACCTTACCGCAGTTGCTGGAAGACCCACCATCGTCGAATCCTCCCACATCACCCTAATCAGAAGATCGCCGAGAACGCTTGGGCACCAGCCGCACATCATCAGAGCTGGACGCCAACCTAGAGACTCAGTCAACACAAGCCGGGCGAACCAACGCTCGTCAGAGAACGGCAGGATCCTCAACCACATGGGGTACCAGGCCAGGCACAGGGGAGGGCCATCCACCCCAGCACAGGAGGAGGCGCCATATCCACCCCAGCACCAAGCACAGCCGGGTCAGACGATGAGGGTGCAGCTACAGGGACAAACACAGCACACGAAGAACTAGAAGACTGGAAAGTCGAGCTGAAGGCAGTCGGAAGATCCACAGGAACGCCAACCGGAGCATGACGGGCACCAGACGGCGACACAACCAAGGAGAGGGAGAGGCGACAACAAGGAGATACAACAATCGACACGGGGTGCAGCATCGACCAAAGTGACGTCCACATCCACCGAAGCCTCCACAGGAAGTGGCGGGAAATCCTCCTCACTGAAGAGGTTCACAGGTGCAATGGCAGGCGCAGAACACACAGCAGCCTGATGGCCCAAAAGGCCACAACGATAACACGTCCGAAGCTGGTGGCATAAAACACCCGAATGTGGTATCCCATGAGTTTCCCGGAGGACGGAATGTCCGACCGGAGCCGCAGGTCCAGGGTGTGAATGCTCATCTGCACACCCTTGAGCGGACTCGAGGAGATCATGTGCAACCTCACACTAACAACGGCGCCAAACTGGGCGAAGTAATGCTGCAGCAGTCCCTCTGGAAACTCCAAGGGCGCTCGATGAACACTGACATAAGTGAGGGCACCACTACGATCTGAGAGGGTCACAGTTGCCGCACCGTCCGGCAGGGGTAAGTTCCGCTCCTCGTAACGACGGAGAAACTCTAGATGCGCCACCTCTTCTGTGAACTTGACAATAGCCCGATGTGCATTCACCACTCGACGCCATACACGTCCATCACAGGGATACGAAGCATCTCACAACACTAGCGCCACTTCAGGATAACCGGCCCGGCCAGAAAACTCGAGGCCCACGGACTGAGCCCTCACTACAGGGGGAAGAGGAACCCCCATCCTGCAAGCCCCGTCAGCACTGACCTGGCGTGCAGAGACATGCACACCCCTGCCAGCCAACCTGGCAAACTTCCACCAACTTCCGGAGAGCCAGGCAATACGTCTGCACCCCACATCAGCTCAGGTGCTACTCACCCTTAAATTGAAATGGCAAATCCGTTGGAACCATAGGAATGTGAGAAATGAGGACATCTTCACCTTTGAAAGGTCCTGTCAAGATTGTTGCTTCTACAACGTTGCTGAATAATTTTTTACTGCAAGCCGCTTTCCATTACTAAGCTTTGGCTGGTTGATATTTCGTAATATGATAATTGGCACGCCTATTTTTAACTGGAATTCGTGCGGTAGTGGTATCCCTGGCAGTTTGAGTGAATTAAAAAATTCTGTTGGATAATTAACCGCTTCATCTGCTTCCACCACAGTGTCGACGGACTTGTATGTGACTACCACGTTTCCATTCCCATTTTCCAGAAATTTATGTGAGAATATCTCAGCTGATGAGTCGTTTTGCAGTTGGACACGCATATTGTAGTTAATTTTAACATCTTTACTTGGTGCCACAAAGTAGAGTATTTCAAGCAAGCATTTACTTCATCCGCTGGTGTCGGTCGAGGAATTACAGGTAATGTTTCCATGAAATCTCCTGCAAGCAATATTAATGCGTTCCCAAATGGTCTGTTTCCACGCAAATCTTGCAATTATCGATCAAGAGCCTCGAGCGATTTTTTGTGGGCCATTGTGCATTCATCACAAACAATAAATTTACATTTCTGCAATACTTTTCCCATGCCGGATGCTTTGGAAATGTTCCATGTGGGAGTTTCAATGAATGGCATGTTCAATCGCAATTTCAAAGCCGAAGTAGCAGCTCTTCCACCTGGTAACAATGTTGCAGCGATTCCGGACGATGCAAGAGCTAAGGTTATTCCATTTTGGGATCGAAATGCTGCCAAAATCAATCTAATTAGAAAGGTTTTACAGTTCCTCCTGACGCATCTTAGAAGATTTCTCCAAACCCGTTATTGACAGTTTGAATTAGTTGATCATAAATGCCTTTTCGTTCAATCGTTAGCTTAAGAATATTTGAGTGCATATACAACAACAGAACACCCGTGATGTAATTTTGTTCACGACCCAATTTTACATTTAATGAAGCAGCAGCAGATCGATTCGGTGATGGCATTCTCAATTGATTGTGAACTTTGTTCACGACTTCTAAGCACAAATCTTCAATCATTATCACCGCTTCGTTGTAGATTTCTGCTGTGAAATTCATGTTCATATTTGAATTTTCCTTGCGTATTCGACAGAAAATATCTTCAGCCATGTGCGATTTGTGTTTCTCCCATACTCTGTTGGAGATGACGGAGAGCCGGTGGTCAATATGATTACCAACAATGCACGAATTTGATTTGGATGTGACATGTTGGACGTGTGATTTATGCATGCATCCCACTGTTGGTCGTTCTCCAATAAATTCAGAGCTTGACATGCACTACGGAAAGTGGCATGTGTTACGCCGCTGACAAATCTCAATTGCTGAAAAGACGTTGGACTGGGGACATTTACCAACAGCTTGTGAGAAAAGAAGTATTCATCTTGATTGGAATGCACCGTGTACAATCTGCCTATCGTAGTTTGCCAGGTTGTTCGTCGACTCGCTCTCATCATTTACGTTGTTCAAATGATTTTTTACTGGCATTCCATGTGTAATCGTAGGCACTTCCGAATACAGCAATGTTTTCACAATCGCGTCATTTTGACATAACGTGAATAAAGCCGTTAACGTTGTTGTACCTGGTGGATTCATAGCTGTTTGTTGCACATTTGCAGCTGTGAAATAAACGTGTTGTCCATTTTTTTGTTTTCAAAACAAAAACAAAAAATACTAACAAAATATGTCAATTCAAACGCAGATCAATTGACACAGCTCAATTTCACCACCAATTGCACTAAAAAATAAGAACAGTTAAAAAAACGGAATGAAAAAAATGAAAAAAGAAACAATTAGCTACACCCATGAAATGAACCACATGATAAACAACACAGCTCAATTCCAACGCAATGTCACACAAAATATGTAAATTAAAATGAAAATAAATCAAAATCTATGAAAATTCAATACATCAATGCAATCGGAAACATTGAAATTGAATTGTAACATATCATGTATATCATATGTTGCTTTTACGTGCAATAGATGGTGCTTTTTTTCAAAACATGCATGTTTTTACCTGTCACAGTTGTCGCATCTAAATAGTACGTATATCAAAACACACACATATTCGAAAGGAACGCCACGTCAACATTTCAAAGCAATCGGTGAAGAACTTTCGGAGATTATAGTGTGTGTTGCTCATACGTCTTACAAATGGCGCTGTTTTAAAAAAAGCATGTTTTCCTGTCAAAGGTGAGTAATGTATATAGTATATAAATACACTCGCCTATTCAATGCAATATTGTGTCAAGATTTCAAAGCAATCAGTAAAGAGGTTTTGAAGGTTTCCCTCACTTGAAAAACACACGAAAAACACAGCTTTTCAAAAAAAACATATTTTTCCCGTCACAGACGTGACATCTATATAGTATGTTGTGACGATAATCTCTTTCAAGAGAGATTGAGCCTGCTCTTCCCTATTAAAAGTTATGTTATTATTACAAGTGAAAGATGCTACATTCAAGATACGTCCACCAGTAGCACAAAACGTTTTGACCAGGAAGCAAAACGTACCCTGCAAACCCCCCTTCAACCCCCTTTCACGCCGGCTCACCGCCCGTTTTCAACGAGCTAACGACCCATTCTCCGCCTGCCTGCTCCTGATTGGCTAGTGTCACCAGCAGCACACATGCACCTGCACTCACGTCATCTAGCCGAGTCGACGTCTGGGCTAGCTCCAGCCATCATCCTCAGAATATTCTTTGTGCTCTTAGAGTTGACATCTCTCTCTGGTATACTAAGCTCTCTGGCTGTCGTATACTAAGGGAGGTAGCAGCTATAGCCAATATTCTCAGCACCTGATTGTTATTGCATTGTAAATTATTTTATTGTAGAGTAAATTTCAGCCCTAGTAATTATTTATGTTTCTTGTGTTTTGACTTGTTTTAAATTTCACTTAAGCCAGGGAATTGTCTTTGTTCATATTTTGTTTTCTAAATTAATTAAAGTTTCATTGTTTATACTTTGTGTTTTGCGTGTCTTCCCTTACCTTACCACAGACAAAAGGCAAGCAGTCTTTTTTTTTTGTAAGTGTGACCAGGCATTGACACCTGCCATTGGAGGACTGCCGAACATCAACACTCCAACACTTTACCATCACAATGTATATAAAAACCTACTCGGATGTGAATCGAACGTTGTGTGAAAATTTCAAGACAATCGGTGAAGAACTTTTGGAGATTAGCGATTTTGAACAAACGAACATTTCCATTTTTATTTATATAGATAAATACATGCTTTATTACCTGTTATTTTAGCTACACATGTCTGTTAAAGTATACTTAGCTACACGTATTGAGAAAGCTAGCAGCTTTACTGCCTCACAGAGTTAAAAGTCAGTTTGTCTATAGATATAGTAGATACTGAACATGTACTACTGGGCAATTACTCCAACAATTAACAACCCTTTTTACCTTTAAGCTAAATGATTGTTATAGGGTCAAGTATTCAATAAGTAGGTTACATTATAATATGAAAATATTTCCACTGTTTTCTATAAAGTAATAATAATTCTATTGCCAATAAAAATCTGAGAAACTGCGTAGGTAACAAAAATCTTGTAAACTCTTTCCAGAAGTTTCTAATGAAGTAAATATTTCTCCATATGGCAGGGTAAAATAGAAGCTAGAGTAAGCAATAACCATTAAATAATATCAACACAATACAATATCTTGAATTAGGATATTTTAACACCAGAACGATAGCCTAGTTAATAAAATTTAGTAAACTATTGAATCACGACAAACACGATTTTCATTATTTGAAACTTAAAACTGTCTTTTCTTTCCACAATCGACACAAATCAATGTTGCACAATAATGATAATTACGTGCACATTAAATTTTTCATCAAACTATAAAGAATTATGTTATCAAGATAATTATTAAATAAATATGATCACTGGTAAAAGTGTAAACATAGAAAATGTGAAGTAATGAGTTGCTTGTTGCTCCAAAATTACATCGGATTTTGACATAAAGTTACTTAGGCCAAAAACTGAAGCACTGTAAATAGTAGCGGCTCGCAAAATGTTCATACTCTGTTTTCTGTTAGTGGGTCCTCGTGTAGGGTACTTTTAGGCAATTTAGTACATCAGTTTATTATGTTTGGAACGTTTGGGAGAACGGGCTGAAGCAGCTAGCAGCCCTTCGTCTGCATCATATGGATGCTTAAATCCCTGGTATTGGGTTGGTATAAGCGGGGTTGACTGAACACTTTACCTCTCCTTAATATTAACTTGATATACTTATGCAACTACAATGCTCTTCACTTGACAATTTACAATCATTACCAAATATTGGCCCAAGCATTCCTATTTTCCTGAATAAGTCTTGAAGTTTGAGTTAAAGAGGCAGAAAAGGACCTCAGGAATCCTTAAATTGTGCCTCCGGCCTGCAATCCGACGTTACAGTGATTGTCAGGTGAGTATACCATATCTATCTCTATACACGTAGTATCTAGATACATTTATTCATGTATAATTATATATTCAGATGAAGAGTCACAATAACTTGGGTGAAAAATGTTGACCAAACCACTCACTAGAAATTTAAGAGACGACGACGTTTCGATCCGTCCTGGACCATTATCAAGTCGAATGTGATGAGACGAGGGAGGCAAGGGCATTATGTAGGCAGGAGAGAAATGAGGAGATGGAATTCTTAGAGGAAGATAAGAACAAGGCAAATGGTACGGAAGGTAAGGTGTAATAATACAATAAGAAAGGGATCGTAAGAGAAAGAAAAACCAAGATAAATGGAATGGTAGGCTTATGTTAGGTCACGTTTGTTAGAAAGTGTAGAGCATTTGAGTATATACTGTGAAAAGGAAGAGTCAACAACAACAAAACCAGGACTCAGGCTCATGTTGGGTACGTTGTGTATTAGAGTTGATTCGACAAGACGGCGTCTGTGCAGAGTAGAGGTAGAAAAGTTTATTTTTGAGGAAGACCAATGAATAGGATGATTAGTATCCCTAACATGACAAAAGAGAGCATTGTTTGTGTCTGCAGACTTAACTCTCCTTTTGTATTCCATTTAGTGTACGGCCAGTTTAACCAAAGTATTGGAGAGGACAAGACGAACGGACAATAGAGTAGACACCAGCAACATTAAAAGCAGGAGGAGCAGTGTGAACTAGATTGCTATGAAGAGTGTTAGTTTGTCGAAAGGCGAGCTTTAGGTCAAGAGGACGAAAGGTATTAGTAAGAGTTTTGAGTTCAGAAATGAAGGGAAGGCAGAGCACAGTGCTAATAGTGTTGGAAGCAGGTTTAGGATGAAATAAATTTCGTTTAGCTATAAAATAGACACAGTTGATAAAATGCAAAGGGTAACCAAGGTGAGAGAATGATTTGTAGATAAAGGCAATTTAAAATTAAGAACCCGAGGGTCGCTGATGCGTAGAGCGCATAGGAAGAGACAAGAATATTTTTCTTAAGAAAAGGAGGATGGTAGCAAAGAAATGAACGTACTTGATAATGCTCCAGACCGGACCGAAACGTCGTCGTCTCTTCAATTTCTAGTGTGTGGTTTGGTCAACATAATCATATATTCTTACTCAAATGCTGGCTACATAGTATATCATCAACCAAACACTGGTAGTGATCTGGTCACATCCGTATATCTATATAACTTCATTGTGCAATTAGCACAGAACGTAATTAATCTAAAATTCAAATCCCAGTGTGCTGAGGGAAATTCTCTGTTGAAATGATAATTAACATTAAGCAATAAACTCTCTTGTAGGTCTCCGATTCTCGTATGCATTATATACGAGAATGTATAGTCTTCAATACAATAATGCCTGTAGCCTCTTCACTTTCAAACTATGTATTATGTATTGGATTAACCACCCTGAACAAATTAATTTAGTTTGAGACTTGGGATTAAGGAGCATTTAGTTTCAAATGTCCATTTACACATGACCTAAGTAAAATTTATCCATATATCCCATTTTACATTCCATACAGTTGTGATCCATGAGTCTTTCAGTTTTCCCATTCAAATCCTAGTCCTTCGACAACGGATGTGTCTATTCATTTACAATAATAACCCCTCGTCTTGGAGTTAATTGGTCCCTAATATTAGCCTTTGTAAGGTACACCTACTCTGATTTTGGCTCAGAGTCCCAATGTATCGAGTACAAACGGGGAGTAAAGGTTACATAAAAAATCAAATCAAACCAAACGTCTGACAGAATCCTCAAGCACTCACTCAAACTCTCATGGGAAGACGACTGCTTTACCTGAACGTAAAGGGAAGTACTAAGCTAACCGCCTAATTCCGGGAGAATTTTAGCCAACGGCATAAGATTGAAATTGAAATGAAATTGAAATAAGTTATTGATGTAGAATACACACAAAGGGATGAGGTAGCTCAAGCTATTCTCACCCCGTTCAGTACATCGTGTTAATACATACATATACACAATCACAAACAATAATCATATTACCAAACATTCTGAGAGATAACATATACATTTCCTCCTT
>WNGS01143521.1:0-11570 GCA_020271785.1 Procambarus virginalis
AGGAAAAAAATTTTAATTGTAAAATACTTACAATACGATTTGTTTATTTGTAAAGGGTTCTAAAGAGCATACCTTACTGACAGCGTAATGAAAGCGGACCTTTGAGATATCGTGTAGATCCTGTCACAAGGAATATGATACCGAAAGGGTATAATTCTAGGCATCATAATACCAAGTATATAAACACCATGGCTATGATAACATCGGGCATGATAACCCAACATGGAAAACAAAAAAACCAACAAACAACACAAGTGTGATAACATTAGGTATGATAACCCCAGGCCGGTGCTCCTCGGGTGTAGTACTGAAGTACCTGAACCAAAATGTGGATCCACAATAAAGCTCCTGGGGGTTACAAAAGTTGATAACCACAGCCGCTGTTGAGTGAGCGGGAAGGCCCGAGGTGCCACGCGGGCTTAGATAAAGTGCCGGGGGGGTCTTGGATGGCTTTGGAAATAATCGATACGTGGACCTGCGAGGAGACAGTGTCACGTGTGTGACCAGCGGGCCGCTGCTCCTTGGATGTTCCAGCGCCCGGCCCGGCTACCTGGAATCATACCTAAGCTCCAGTGGCTGGCCGGTTACCTGGAATTTCGATCGACTTGATAATGGTCCAGGAATGGGACTGGAAGTCGTCGTCCCTTCACCTTCTTGAAGTGAGGTCTGGTCACACATAATGCTTCCAGGGCTGGCCGGTTACCGAATTTACTGAGGGCCCACTAACACCCCTAGTTACCCCTCGACGAGGGCAAGAAGGCCGGCGGCTTGATCGAAGTCCCCATTTGTACTGATGATTTTTTAAAGCTGGATTTTAAAATTCGGGTGTGTTATGGCATTTACGGCTTCGACGAGCAGGCGGTTCCATGGGTTTAAAACCCTATGGGTGATAAAGATCTCCTGTTTTCAGGCCCTATATTTGGGGCTTGTTGAGCTTGGAAACCGTTTGTTCCTTGTGTGTGTTATATCTGACCATTTGAAGAAGTTGCCTGACCAAACATCCTCCAAGCTGTTCAGTATTTTAAACGTTACAATGAGTGGAGGGTAGGAGGTATCGAGATCAGGCTGTGAGTCTGAGGGGTGTGTGTCTGTGTGAGATTAGCCTAGTGGGTGCAGTTGTAGAGCCCTGTGGTCCTCAACTGTTCCTGGTATGAGAGTTGACTATGCGTTTTGGTAATGGAGTTTTTGTTGTCCTGGTGTTGCACTCATTTAGGCCTTATGAAGAGGAAGCTCTCCATGCCTGGGATACAATAACCCAAGAGCGCACCAAAGATTTATACAGTGAATAACTTTCCCTGGATGTTCCCTTAAATGCTCCTGAGGGCCGGTCGGGTCCCCCCTGGATGTTCCTTAATGCTCCAGAGGGGCCTGGGCCCCCTGGGGGGGGGTCCCCCCTGGGATGTTTCCTTAATGCTCCTGAGGCGGCCGTCGGGTCCCCCTGGATGTTCCTTCAGGCTCCAGAGGCCGGGCCCGGGGCCCCCCTGGATTTTTGTTCCTTATGCTCCAAGAGGCCGGCCGGGTCCCCCTGGATGTTCCTTAATGCTTCCTAGAAGGCAGGTCCGGGTCCCCCTGGATGTTCCCTTAATGCTCTGAGAGGCCTGTACGGGGTCCCCCTGGATGTTCCTTAATGCTCAGGGGACCAGGGAAGGCGGCCGGGGGTCCCGGCGCATCAGGATGGGCCGAAGGCGCCCGGAAGGGGGGGGGGCCGGGGCCCGGGGGGGTCACCCCTGGATGTTTCCTTATAGGCTTCCAGAGGCCGGCCGGGGTCCCACCTGGATGTTCTTAAATGTTCCAGAGGCCGGCGGGTCCCTGGATGGCTAGTAGAGGGATGTTTCAGAGCGAGCTTTGCTTACATAAACCTGGCCAGCAGGTTGGGATTAGAGGGTGGACATAACGAGTGGAAGGGTGTGTTCTAGGAACTACTCCCAATACGTACCATGGATGCTGGTCCAACTCTCCTGAATAGTTGAAACATGTCACCCCTAAATATTTCAAGACTGGCCCGCCATCACACATGGATTAGCGCTCGATAAATCATTAAACCTGACCTTACGCAGGCCTGGAAAATGGCCATGCGATACTACCCCCCTTCTACTCCCGATAATCCGGCCTCCTTTAGCCCCCCTCAGGACACTTTATTACCAGGACGAGTACATAACACTATAATAGTATTACTTTATATATAAAAGTATGCCTAAACCAACACTTAAGTTTCCATTCTCTTAGTTTCCAGCCCCCTGAAGTCACGATAAACGGTGCTTTAGCGGCCAACTGTGAACGCATCCAGGCTGAGCCCGGCAGAATCCCAGACTGGCCTCACACACCTATCAAACGTCCCGGCATAGACCGACTCTGCATCACACCTATCAATCAGGCCTGATCACAGATGCTGTGACATTTTAGCTGTGCAGACAATAGCAGCGAAAGAAAGCAAAAAAGTGGCTGAGGTGACGTAATATGCCTTCGTTTCATGAGATATCTGTGGCTCAGTCCGGGGGCGCCAGCACCCTGGCCTGTGACTATATTGGGTTGAGTCTCAGTTCTGGGTTCTCATGTCTCGACGGTCGTACTCGTGTACAATGTTACCGAGAACTGTAGGCTGTAATGTCTACATGTGATGAGCTGTACCCAGTCTGCCACCACTATTTCCCTTCTAAGTGCTGTTCATTTGTTTCATATTCTGACAATGTTAAAATCTTATCTTTTGTTTCTTTAGCTCATCTGCGTCTCCTAATTCGTATACCAGCCATACGAAATAGTCCGTCATTATCTACCCTGTCTATTCTAGTATCTTGTATGAGGTGATCATGTTTTTAATTTATTTCTATAACAGTAACGAGATGTTTAGTACCTTCAGTCTTGCTTTATTATTCTTATTTTAGCTTTGGGGTAAGTGTGGGGCGTTATGTCTGAAAGTTATTCTGCTGCGTTGGTCAGGGCTATCACAGCTGCGCGATAGCACTGCATATTTCATAATTGGTCTGACATATGTGATATACAAGGTCTTCAGCGATTTCTTTTTCCAAGTGATGTCTAACCTTGCACATGCTGCTGATGATAGGCACCAATAGGCTCAGGAATCTGTACACCATTTGATTGACAGTTGAGAGGCGGGACCAAAGAGCCAGAGCTCAACCCCCGCAAGCACAACTAGATGAGTACACACACACACTACTCTAGGGTGTAAGTGATGGAGTAGCGTGTACAAGATAATAAGGGGGTGGGCGGGCCCGTGATAAGAGTGAGAGAGAGTGATCAGTGTACTGTGGTGCCCTCAGGCGCCCCGCTGGCACCTTACCACCACTCTTGGCGCCACTCACCACTTTGTTACCTCATTATTACCATCATGATGTTGGTGATGTGTGTGGCCTTGCCTCACGCTGCTCCAGAGTGTTCCCCCCTTGTCTACCTTACTGCATGCTTCAAGCTTAAGTGTTCCCCTTGTGTACCTTACTGAAGCCTCAAGCTTAAGTGTTCCCTCCTTGTCTACCTTACTGCATGCTTCAAGCTTAAGTGTTCCCTCCTTGTCTACCTTACTGCATGCTTCAAGCTTAAGTGTTCCCTCCTTGTCTACCTTACTGAATGCTTCAAGCTTAAGTGTTCCCTCCTTGTCTACCTTACTGCATGCTTCAAGCTTAAGTGTTCCCTTGTCTACCTTACTGCATGCTTCAAGCTTAAGTGTTCCCCTTGTCTACCTTACTGAAGCCTCAAGCGTGAGAAGGTGGGGCCGGGGGAGTGTGTGTGGAGTGTGTACATAATACAGAACCAACCTCTCCTGGGACACTCCACAGTCAACCATGTTTGTACACAACTCACAACGCCTCACTCGGCACACAAGGTGTGGCCAGAGCTACAGTATTACCCGCACCAATAAAGCAGCCCTCAGCCCTCAGTCTCGCGGGGCTGACCTGATCTGAAAACCATTGGATATGAATAGCGCCCTGCCAGTTTGGCCATATTGGTGCCATATTGGGGCCAAATGTGAGAGAAATCCATGCTGCTGCCTCATGTCGTGGCTCTTGGCACGCGAGAAGCGGTTGTGCCACTTTTGTAAACTGACAGATATTGGGAAGCAATATTGGCGCTGCGTTTTATAATGGTCCATCAGTCTTGAGAGCGTGGCGGGGCTCGTGTACCGTCCAGGACGTTGTTATTCTATGATAACACCACTGTATAATTTCCCCTTTTTAGGTAAGGAACAATAGCAGCCTCCAGGATAAAATAAGAGGCAGAGCGGTCATTACCTGTCACTACCGGATTCAAAAGGAGGTAATCCGCCCCAACACCTCTGCACACATCGATATATTTAAGATACACTGCGCAAACAGGAACACAAGCGCAGCTGCCCTCCCGTAGTCACATACAAAACACGGTGAATGAGTTTGGGTCGCCATAAGAACTGCCTCGTATGGGCCAGTAGATCTACTGCAGTATATTTCACTCTGGCGTTCTTGTATACGGAAAACCTTTTATATCTGAAGGTAAAAGGAACAGAGGGTGATCTTGGCCGGGAACGCAGATGACCCAGGAAGATTCGACTTAGCTCTCATTCGCAGAGAGGCTGGTCAGTAAGTGCAGGTGAAACCCTTCAGCCTTCAGAGCCCTGCACACAGCATTCAGAGCCTTGTACACAGCATTCAGAGCCCTGTACACAGCATTCAGAGCCCTGTACACAGCATTCAAAGCCCTGTACACAGCATTCAGAGCCCTGTATATAGCATTCAGAGCCCTGTATACAGCCTTCAGATCCCTGTACATAGCATTCAGAGCCCTGTATATAGCATTCAGAGCCCTGTATATAGCATTCAGAGCCCTGTATATAGCATTCAGAGCCCTGTATATAGCATTCAGAGCCCTGACACAGCATTCAGAGCTCGGACAGCCCTCAGGGCCCTGAACACAACCCTCAGAGCAGCACCAGTAGTGATCCTTGTGACACCAGTCACAGTTCTCATCAACTAGTAGACAGAAAGTATACTATGCGTTTGAGAGCGGTGCTCCTCCCTCAGTTCACCACTCTTCTGTCCCCGACTGACGCTGCCTGCGTCCTCTACCTAGCAACTATTTCTGCTGTTCACTCCCAACGATTTGTAAAGTGTTTACACCTTTTTAAGGAGGTTAGCCATCTTCCCCTTTCCTGCCTGACTACAGTCACCTTGTCCAGGTGCTCATGACCCGGGTGAGTGTGTGCGCACGCGCGTGTCGTCGTCTTGATGTGTGGTGGGGGAGGAACGACCAAGATAGACTCACGACTCCAGACTAATTCAGATAAATTACACAAATGGTCCGATTACCTGTTAATTCCTGCCTGTTGGTTATTACCAGTTGATTATTCCTGTTGATTATCTGTTGATTATTATCTGTTGATTATTATCCGTTGATTATTACCTGTTGATGATTTCGAGAGTTATCTTCCCATAGCCTGGTCTGTGGCCAGTCTTCCTTGATGATCGTATGCTGTAACCTTCACTACCACACACACTACGTATGTCAGACTAGTGCTTAAATATGCAGCTCCTATATTTAGACACCGTCTAAGCGGATAATATCAAAATTACAGAGGAATGCCAAACAAAATAAGGGATAGAAGGGACATGATCACGACATATAATATTGTCCGATAAACTGATAAGAGAAGATATATTAAGGAACCTTTAGAAGAGTAAATTCAAGAAGGAGAAGACATGGGTGGATGACAGAGGGACCAAAGAGCCAGAGCTCAACCCCCCCCCAGCACAACTAGGTGAGTACACCTAGGCTAGTACAGACGCACACGCGCACACATACACACGGAAACGCACGCACACACGTACACTTACACACGCACACATACACATTCATACACGCGCTTGTATACATTCAACAAAAAAGAACTTTGGTGTATATTAGTATACAAGTCATCAGAAGTTGTATACATCCTCCACCAGTATTACCCGTCGTGGTTTATCTCAATGTATTATACTCAACCTCTTTTTTATCACGTTAATACATGCACAGCCATACACGCACAGAACAGTTAACACACAGTGAAATACACTATATAACAATTAATACGTATGAAAGTATACTATATAACCGCTCGTAAATAGAAATAAACAAAATATACAAGCACACAACTATGCATACATGTATATTAACAAATACATTCATACAACCCATTATACATGACCCACAATATATTATGCTCAGTACCGGGTCACCAGGGCCCACACTCCAAACCCCTCCATTTATGCTTCTTACAGGGCGCAGCCGCGACACGTTGCTATGACAACCAGGTTTGTGTTCGCGTAAATGTCAATCCACAACAATCTATTATTGATACTTAAAGAATATCAATATCCCTCACTGCTTACTTCACGTTGCCTCTAGCTGCAAGCTTTTTAGCAGCTCACTCTGAGGCGAGAATTGCAGCCTAATGCTGGCGGAACACGAAGACCAGGAGCCCACCAGCGTCAATACTCTCTCATCTATGCACGGGTTTTGTGGGCATGGCGTCCACATATGTGATGGTATATCATTATGGAAATAAATAAATAATGACTGAGTTTGTATTCCTGGTACACCAACGGCGCACTTATTGTCTCAGAATACACATATGATATACATATGTATATATAATCAATAAGAGCAACGCAAGTCAATATTAACAGCAAAATGAATTAATAATAATAATAAAAATAATAAAATAATAATAATCATAATAATAATAATAAATATAATAATAATGGAGAAACTTACTACAATGCCCTAGTGATTGAATGAAGGTGAACGAAATACCCAATATATATGCACTCGTATTGAAAAACAAATTTTCGAATGTAGCCTATAACTTTCCTCAAGTTACTATATACAGTGTTGTGACACAACACTGTATACACCACCTTGGGAAAGCTTGTACGTTACATCCGAAAATTTGTTTTTAATACACTTACACATATATTGAGTCTTTCCTTCACCTTCAATTAAAATAATTATAATAATTTGAGGCGAGATATTTAGCTAGAGAAGGAGGAGAGCTTGGGAGAAGCCTCAGACGGCGAGAGACAGTGAGATGGATGGTTCAGATGTTAAGTTATACTAGACGCCAGGGTTATCATACCACACAACACCCACATTAGTGTATGATACGTATATGTGGAGTATATCAAATGGATGAAGAACGTGCACGTCTTGTAAACTATAATTATACTACTATACACATGCATCTCATAAAGTTATGTTGACGTATGTGGGAGAACATCACTATACAATGGTGACACAAGTAATGGTGGAGAGAGAGAGAGAGGAAACTTTGTTTACCTCTGGTGTACACACCAATATATATTAGTGTCCCACCAGGTTACACACCTGGGCTCTGAAACTGATAGCAAGTGGGCTTTGTGGATGAGAATTGGCGAGTAGTGTGGGTGAGGGATGCTGTGTGGATGCTGCGACGAGAGATACCGTCGACAACACCTAAGATAGCAAGGTGTAGCCAGACCACGGCAACAAGGCGTCATAAGAGAGCAAGGTGTAGCCAGACCACGGTAACAAGACGTCATAAGATAACAAGGTGTAGCCACAGGACACCAACAAGGAATCATGCTGACCACCTTCATATGCTGATGCCAGGCAATGCTGTGGTGTGAGCATGTTTAACGCACCATCTTATGCCAACAACAACAACAGCTCTATTTAACCAGCAAATAGACTTGACCTTCTAACAACAACAGCTCTCTTTAACTAACAATACGTGAACTTACAACACGTTATGCTGGCTGCGAAATTTTCTCTAAAAGTCAAATTTTAAAACTGAAAAAGTGCAGTAATTGGATTTACTTATGACAACTCCGAGAGCAGAACAGACAGATGTATGCAGATGTGTAAGTAGTAAGTAATTATCAAAAGAAGGCACCAAACCGGGAAGGCTATGTAATGCAGATGTGAAGCTGTTGTTGCAGATGTGAAGCTGTTGTTGCAGATGTGCAACTGTTGTTGCAGGTGTACATCTGTAATAGCAGATATGCATCTGTTGTTATAAAGCTTGACGTAAACCTGGTCTAACCCCGACTACTATTTACCTCAATAATTTACTGTAGTAAGTTAAATAGTTGCTGTTATTTCTATATATTTTTATAATTACTATTTTTATTCTTATTAACAACAACAACACAATAATAATAATAATAATAATAATAATAACAATAACAATAATAATCATAATAATATTACATATATTTCACAAGTGACTGGTTAAAGTTGACCCTGGAGTCTGGCGGCTAACACTGCACAGTATTGCTGGTAAGCTTCATTGACTATTGACTATTATTAGCTTTTCATCTATAAGGTTGTTAAATTGTTCAAAAGACAGTAAGGTTTGGTCGTCCTGCTATCAAAATACCTCCCATAATTTTGCGTATTTTGAGTTGTGAGAGAGTGGAAATTGCTTTCTTCATGCAGCGGGAAAATTTGTCTGGTGTGAATCGAAGAGAACAGAACGCTGTTCCAGAAAATGTCGAATATTATCAGTTATGAGTCGTGTGTAAAGTGTTTTTCACTCATAAACAGTGGGCTTAGCGGCTGGAATAATGGTTATTGAGAGTAGTTTAAATGACGTCGGCTGGCTTTACACGCTAGCCTTATTCCAAAACTTCAAATTTGTGCGTTTGGGTAAAGGCACATCAGGCTGCAGCAGCCCATCCTCATGAACAATGGCCAAATGCTCGCTAATCCGGCCGCCGCCTTCCCTGTTTATGAATGAAAAACAAATAGATAAATACAGGATGTGTGGTTTGAGTAGTGACGTGACGGGAGGACATTCATGGAAGCCCAGCACGCAGGCGACCGCCAGGGATGTGAGCACACACTTTCCCAGTGTCGCCCATGTAAACAAAAGGATCGAACAAGAAGGGGAAATTGAACACACTATACCCTGGAAACACAAACCTTAACAGTCCCTATTTTCCGCTTGTTACAACTTGTAATAAAGTTGTTACATCTTGGCTTAACGTGTTTATGACGTATTAGAACGTTGTTACAACTTGCTATATTGGTTGTTATAACTGGTTAGGAGGTGTTAAAAAGCTTGTTCGAACGTTGTACCAACGTCGTAGTTTCGGCGTGTGTTTGCTGGGTACCGGCCCCACCTATTAAGTGTTGGTAAGTACACACACACACACACACAATATAAGTATGATAGAGCCCAGAAGGCTCAGGAATCTGTACACCAGTTGAATGACGGTTGAGAGGCGGAACCAAAGAGACAAACCTCAACCCCCTAGTTGTGCTTTGAGTTGTGCTCAAAGCACAACTAGGTGAGTACACACACACACACACACACACACACACACACACACACACACACACACACACATGCATACTTTATCCTTTTTGAGGATAAAGTATGCAATGCGTTATAATCTGGAAGAAAATATGATGGTCGATGCAATTGAAAAACCTGACTTTAGGAGAGGACAGTATGGCAACCTTAGAAAATTTTTTAGGGAGTATAATTGGACAGACTTGTTGCTAGGCAAGGAAGTGAATGAGATGTATGTCAAGTTTTGTGAAATATATGATAAAGGCACAAAAAAATTTATACCAAAACAGAGAAGCAGAACTAGGAAACAGGATTGGTTCGACAGAAAGTGCGAGAGGGCCAGAGACCAAAAGACACAAAAATGGAATCAATACAGGAAGAGGCCAAACCCCCAATCATACCAGCGATACAAAGATGCGAGAAACAACTACACGGCAGTGAGGAGAGAGGCAGAAAGAAATTTTGAAAAAGGGATTGCAGACAAATGTAAAACAGAACCAGGTCTATTCTATAAATTCATAAACAACAAATTGCAGGTAAAGGATAATATTCAGAGGTTGAAAATGGGAAATAGATTCACGGAAAATGAAAAGGAAATGTGTGAAACATTAAACGAAAAGTTCCAAAGTGTGTTTGTACAAAATGAAATCTTCAGGGAACCAGATACAATAAGAATTCCAGAGAACAACATAGAGCACATAGAGGTGTCTAGAGACGAAGTGGAAAAAATGCTCAAAGAGCTAAATAAGAACAAAGCAGTTGGTCCAGATGGAGTTTCACCATGGGTTCTGAGAGAATGTGCACCTGAGCTCAGCATCCCTCTTCAACTGATCTTTCAGGTATCCCTGTTTACAGGAGTTGTAGCTGATGTGTGGAAAAAGGCTAACATAGTTCCAATTTACAAGAGTGGAAGCAGGGAAGACCCCCTTAATTATAGACCGGTATCATTGACAAGTGTAATAGTCAAAATATTGGAAAAAATAATTAAAACTAAATGGGTAGCACACCTGGAGAGAAATGATATAATATCAGACAGACAGTATGGTTTTCGATCTGGTAGATCCTGTGTATCGAATTTACTCAGTTTTTATGATCGAGCAACAGAGATATTACAGGAAAGAGATGGTTGGGCTGACTGCATCTATCTGGACCTAAAAAAGGCTTTCGACAGAGTTCCACATAAGAGGTTGTTCTGGAAACTGGAAAATATTGGAGGAGTGACAGGTACGCTTCTAACATGGATGAAAAACTTTCTGACTGATAGAAAAATGAGGGCTGTGATCAGAGGCAATGTATCGGACTGGAGAAATGTCACAAGTGGAGTACCACAGGGTTCAGTTCTTGCACCAGTGATGTTTATTGTCTACATAAATGATCTACCAGTTGGTATACAGAATTATATGAACATGTTTGCTGATGATGCTAAGATAATAGGAAGGATAAGAAATTTAGATGATTGTCATGCCCTTCAAGAAGACCTGGATAAAATAAGTATATGGAGCACCACTTGGCAAATGGAATTAATGTTAATAAATGTCATGTTATGGAATGTGGAATAGGAGAACATAGACCCCACACAACCTATATATTATGTGAGAAATCTTTAAAGAACTCTGATAAAGAAAGAGATCTAGGGGTGGTTCTAGATAGAAAACTATCACCTGAAGACCACATAAAGAATATTGTGCAAGGAGCCTATGCTATGCTTTCTAACTTCAGAATTGCTTTTAAATACATGGATGGGGATATACTAAAGAAATTGTTCATGACTTTTGTTAGGCCAAAGCTAGAATATGCAGCTGTTGTTTGGTGCCCATATCTTAAGAAGCACATCAACAAACTGGAAAAGGTGCAAAGACATGCTACTAAGTGGCTCCCAGAACTGAAGGGTAAGAGCTACGAGGAAAGGTTAGAAGCATTAAATATGCCAAAACTAGAAGACAGAAGAAAAAGAGGTGATATGATCACTACATACAAAATAGTAACAGGAATTGATAAAATCGACAGGAAGATTTCCTGAGACCTGGAACTTCAAGAACAAGAGGTCATAGATATAAACTGGCTAAACACAGATGCCGAAGAAATATAAGAAAATTCACTTCGCAAACAGAGTGGTAGACGGTTGGAACAAGTTGGGGGAGAAGGTGGTGGAGGCCAAGACCGTCAGTAGTTTCAAAGCGTTATATGACAAAGAGTGCTGGGAAGACGGGACACCACGAGCGTAGCTCTCATCCTGTAACTACACTTAGGTAATTACACTTAGGAATACAAT
>WNGS01143524.1:0-18877 GCA_020271785.1 Procambarus virginalis
TATATATATATATATATATATATATATATATATATATATATATATATATATATATATATATATATATATATATATATATATATATATATATATATATATATATATATATATATATATATATATATATATATATATATATATTTATTGAGAACGCACTTCTCAGCCTACTATGCAAGGACCGATTTGCCTAATAAGCCAAGTTTTCATGAATAAATTGTTTTTCGACTACCTAACCTACCTAACCAAACCTAACCTAATTTTTTCGGCTACCTAACCTAACCTAACCTATAAAGATAGGTTAGGTGAGGTTAGGTAGCGTTGGTTAGGTTCGGTCAGATACCTACGTTAATTTTAACTCCAATAAAAAAAATGACCTCATACATAATGAAATGGGTAGCTTTATCATTTCATAATAAAAAAATTAGAGAAAATATATTAATTCAGGAAAACTTGGCTTATTAGGCAAATCGGGCCTTGCATAGTAGGCCGAGTACGACGTTCTGGCTACTAGGTACAACATTTATATATATGTCGTACCTAGTAGCCAGAATGCACTTCTCAGCCTACTATGCAAGGCCCAATTTGCCTAATAAGCCAAGTTTTCATGAATTAATATTTTTCGACTATCTAACCTACCTAACCTAACCTAACCTAACTTTTTCCGCTACCTAACCTAACCTAACCTATAAAGATAGGTTAGGTTAGGTTCGGTCATATATCTACGTTAATTTTAAATCAAATAAAAAAAAATTGACCTTTTACATAATGAAATGGGTAGCTTTATCATTTCATAAGAAAAAAATTAGAGAAAATATATTAATTCAGGAAAACTTGGCTTATTAGGCAAATTGGGTGTTGCATAGTAGGCCGAGAAGTGCGTTCTGGCTACTAGGTACGACATATATGTATATATGTATATATGTATATATGTATATATGTATATATATGTATGTATATATATATATATATATATATATATATATATATATATATATATATATATATATATATATATATATATATATATATATATATATATACGACATTTTTTAAGCACCCTGAATGGGTCCATTAAAAGTTCTTTGTCCACTTAGTCCGTCCCTGGGGATTTGTTTGGTTTGAGTTCCCTATTTCTTCAATGACATCCTCCATGGCATGGTAACTGCTAAACTCGTCAACCTGTCCTCGTCCCAACACACATAGACTTGTTTGGCTGAAGGCTGAAGTTCCTCTTTAGTAAATGCAGATATAAAATATATATTAAAAATACTACTCATCTCTTTGTCATTATCTGTTATCTGACCAATCTTAACTTTTAATGGACCTATCCTTTCACTAATCTTTGTTGGAATTAACTGAAAAAACTTTAGGATTTGTCTTTGCTTGCCCTGCTATGGGAACTTCATAATTTCTTTTTGCCCTCGTTATCTCTGTTTTTTAAGGTGCATGTGGAGACTTTTCCAAATATAAAATATAGTACAAAGTTTTCCCGTTATTTGGCGTCAGCGTCGTAAAAATTTCATCCCTATATGTTAAGAAATGGATTTTTTTACGATTTGTTTTAAATAAATGCGTGCGCGAAGAGCAGCTACCGGAACTGGTAACACCTCCTTCATTTTGTTTCTTAGACTCCTACTGTTCGTATGAAATATAACTTATGTATATTGTAAATGTACCAGAACTAGGATAAAGTTCAGACAGCGTCGTAAAATTTCATCCCTATATGTTAAGAAATGGATTTTTTACGATTTTTATTAAATGCGTGCGCGAAGAGCAGCTACCGGTACTGGAAACACCTCCTTCATTTTGCATCTTAGACTCCTACTGTTTGTGTGAAATATAACTTAAGTATATTGTTAATATACCTGACTGAACTATGATAAAATAGAATGATAGCATATTTGTTAAACATGAATGACCGTTAGCAAAACCACGTTGTGAATCATTAATTAATCGTTTTTCAAGATGAAGAGGAATGGCTTTTGCAATTATCGATTCAAGAAATTTTCCAAAAATATACGTTAGGCTAATTGGGCAAATGCTCGAAGCAAGTGATATATCTTTTTTTTCGCAAAATGGTTCCATCCACGACTCCGGCACTGAATAGCAATATGCCAGACATGGTCCTCATCTTTTCCCTTAGGCCACAGAATGGAAGTGAGGGAATTTGATTATTTTTAAATGAAGAATAGTTACCGTTGGTTTGAGAAAGCAAATATTGAAATGGAAATTTTGAAACTTTCCATACGCCTTAATGTAAAGGTATACTTCTAATTATGTGCAGTGGCTAAAGAAAAGATAACTTCAGATTCAAAGAAATTTGGATACACGCTATTATAAAGTCAAGTACATAAATACTAAACATATATTCATGTAAATAACTACAACATCAAGTGGAACATCATTATGTAACATTATGTAACATCATTATCGTTATGTAAGACCGGTTCTTACATTAGTTAAATACCTGCCTACTGTTGTAAATTTACTTGTTAGACTTGTCTAATAGCAGTGTAAATAAAAACAGGTAGATTTTTTTATTGTTTTATTTTAGGACTTAAACTTCAGATTTAGGAATTACGTGCATAAATAATGTTGATTCCAGAAGTAACTCCTGCCTTAGTACCAACCATATGCCATATGTACCAACTTTACATATGGGTGCTACTAAGGATTGGTACAGTGACCCGTGTTGGTAATATGACGGACCATGCACATGATGCCGGCAGTGGTCTCCACCAGAGTGCTGCTAATATTGCTCTCTGAATGAAGAAGTCCATATCTCCCTTTATAAGGGAGGCTAATTGGGCAAATGCTCGAAGCAAGTGATATATCTTTTTTTTCGCAAAATGGTTCCATCCACGACTCCGGCACTGAATAGCAATATGCCAGACATGGTCCTCATCTTTTCCCTTAGGCCACAGAATGGAAGTGAGGGAATTTGATTATTTTTAAATGAAGAATAGTTACCGTTGGTTTGAGAAAGCAAATATTGAAATGGAAATTTTGAAACTTTCCATACGCCTTAATGTAAAGGTATACTTCTAATTATGTGCAGTGGCTAAAGAAAAGATAACTTCAGATTCAAAGAAATTTGGATACACGCTATTATAAAGTCAAGTACATAAATACTAAACATATATTCATGTAAATAACTACAACATCAAGTGGAACATCATTATGTAACATTATGTAACATCATTATCGTTATGTAAGACCGGTTCTTACATTAGTTAAATACCTGCCTACTGTTGTAAATTTACTTGTTAGACTTGTCTAATAGCAGTGTAAATAAAAACAGGTAGATTTTTTTATTGTTTTATTTTAGGACTTAAACTTCAGATTTAGGAATTACGTGCATAAATAATGTTGATTCCAGAAGTAACTCCTGCCTTAGTACCAACCATATGCCATATGTACCAACTTTACATATGGGTGCTACTAAGGATTGGTACAGTGACCCGTGTTGGTAATATGACGGACCATGCACATGATGCCGGCAGTGGTCTCCACCAGAGTGCTGCTAATATTGCTCTCTGAATGAAGAAGTCCATATCTCCCTTTATAAGGGAGATCAATGGTATATAAGAACCTATTCTGTGCCTCGGGTGCCAAGTCTTCAGAGGTTAGACCGTACAGTGGTCCTGATTCGCCTATCTCATAATTCATGTGTCCACGAGACGTATAGCTCACGGCATGCGCAAATACCATAGCCAGAGTTTCGTGTTCCTGGATGTTTGCTGGAGGAATGTCATTCCGCAACACAGGATAAACGATCGACTGGCCATAGCCTCGGAAAGCTATGAATAGGTTTATACCACCACCCACTGTTTCCATGATTGCTTGGAGACCTTTGGTTTCTGGTTCAGTGAAGGGTGTGACGCCTTTGTAAGTCTCGCTACACGGGTCAACTGGCGTGCTGAAGCTCCATTCCAAGTCCAAGTCACGGATCAGGCTCACTCCTTTGCACCCTCTATCAAGGTGGGTCCGGCGATTCTTTCTCCACAGCCTAGAGTAAACAATAATGTTAGAATCATGACAATGAATTTTTTTTAGAAACTAACCGTGAGGTTGGTATTATTTCCCATAATAAACTGCTATATGTATTATCTCATTACTAGTCACGACTTGGGATACACACGCTTCTGGGCAATAATGTGCAAAGTGTATTGTAAAACTGCAGGGGGTCTTTTATGACGTGTTCACTGTGCGAGGTTGTGTGGCATGAACACTGCACGGTGTTGCATATCACGTACACCGTTGACTGACCTGGCACTCTCGGAGGTGAAGGTGTAATGATAGCCGTCCGGGTTGACGACAGGCACGATGTACCACTCCGTCCTCTTCAGCAGGTCTCGCCAAGACTCGTCTGTAATCAGCAGGTTCAGGATATACATAGAGACAACAGGAGAGATCCATTCGCGAGCATGGATACCTGAAACAACGGGATAGAGATTGGGAAATAATTAGCTATTATTTCATATTGTCACTTATCATTATCTTACTTATAATTGTTATATACACAATTACAATTATTATTGCCAACTTTATTGGCTATTCAGGACGAACAAGCTCCTCTCTCTTACCAGCTTCGATCCAGATCTTTGTCTTGGATTCATCGGAGAATGGATCTGTGACTTTAATCACCTGGACTTGGCGCCCCTCCTCCGTGGTGGCTGCCGTTAGCACCTGCACGAAGCAGCCTCCCATCTCCTTCACCCAATTTACGAACTTCTCGACGTCTTCCGTATTGTGGTAAACGTTCCAATCCATCTGATGTTCTGTGGGATTCGTTGGGTTATAATATAAAAACTGTAAACCTTATGCAATATATCATTAACAACATATTGTATGAGGTATTAAAATCTATTGTTCTAGTTTTTTTTAAATTTATGACAATAAGAAAGAGGATTTCCAAAGTTTGTTAGCAAACATCTCAGATATTCGTGAAGTATATGGACAGTTTAAATTCTACTTTACTTCAATCAAATTTATTTATATACTCAATTATATGCAAATTGGGTATTTGAGCGGGCATGTATTTACCTCTGTTGTTTTTGGTTGTCTCCATAAAAAGCCGCTCCTGCTGCACCAGAATCATCACATCCTCAACCTCCACCCAGTACCGTATCTCTGAGGACTCCAGCACCTGCTGTACCAACGTACTCCAGGTCGAGCTTACCAGAATCTACAAAGATGATGCATGATTACGAGTGGCCCTCCAAGATACTATAAATGACATAACCACACACATGAAAACGAAGCAACGACAACGTTTCGGCCAAGTATATACACAATTCATGCAAGAAAGTTGTCTGACAGCAAACAGTTCACTTACCTGGGCGTGGGTTGTATTGTCGCCCCAAATATCGACGTAACCGCCGTTTTCTAGTTCCCGGATCACTTCGTTAGATTTTAACACGTCAACACTCCACATCTGTCCACAAACAAAATGTTAGATAAAACCTCTACATTTTTGTGCCACAACCCACAACAGTTTCCGACTTCACGGGTACCTATATACTGTTAGATACTGTTAGACAAATCCCAAAGGTTTTCATATAAAAGAAAGATTAATCAATTTACATGGAAATATATGTCTGCTGATACTGATGGATGCCCACTACTCTCGTAAAAGAAAACTAAACTTCAGTATGCATTAAAAATTGAAAACTAAAGAAAACTAAACTTCAGTATGCATTAAAAATTGTTTCGTATAAATAATGCCTTACGTTGTTGAAAGAATGACTCTTAAAATTCAAAACCAATAGACAGTATTAATGGCGTAAATCACGAAGTAATTACCACGAGATAAATAATGAAAGAAACTCACCTGAATGCTTGCGTCGCCCTGGACGAGCGTAGCCAAACACAAGCAAAACACAGCCAAAACAGGCAGCATCTTGGAATACAACAAGCACTGCGGAGACACAAGTACCTAAACCTTTAATTCTTGGTGACACTAAGACACAGAAGCACAAGATGCGAGATTATGCTTCCAGTCGCAGCTTATATTGGCCGCGGGAGGGTAAAGGTGAGGTTGTAGGGACAGGTGTAATTGGTTCCGCCAGAGTAACGGGTAACTTTATTAAAATATTCAATTTACTGAAAGGGGTATAACAAAAGGAATATAAATAAAGCTGTAAATATAAGAGCAGTTAGTAAATTGGATAATGTTTGATTTAGAAAATACCTGGGTAATAGTGGTTTAGAAATGTGATAGTATATTTCAGGAAAAAATTATCATGCCGGATATTGGATCGCTGGAGTGTTTCAAGAGGTTTCTAAATCTAAACTTATCAAATTTATACCCATTGTTTCGTGTTCTGTCTTGTGTTGATACTTTTAATACCGTATTAATATCCCCATTGTTATATCTATTCATCCACTTGTAAACCTCTATGTCACAACTGACTCTTCGCCTTTCCAGTGAATGCAATTTAAGCTTTGTTAATCTTTTTTCATACGAAAGAACACTTGACTCAACACTTGAATCAAACAAGGGATCCTACGTCCATAATGTTATCCGATAATTGGTTCTACAAATCGACAACCTGCTACCGTACCAGTATTAACCCTGGTCCCTCCTAAATTTAAACTTATCTAATTTATTTCATAAGAACATAAGCATGAAGGTAACTGCAGAAGGCCTGTTGGCCCATACGAGGTGGCTCTTATTGATATCCACCCAGTCTCATTCATTTATATGTCTAACCTATCCTTGAAACAATCAAGGTATCCTACTTCTATCATGTTACGCGGTAATTGGTTCCAAAAATCAACATCCATGGTACTGAACCAGTATTTACCCAGGTCTTTCCTAAATCTAAATTTATCCAATATATACCCATTGTTTTGTTTGGTTTTGCGTTGATAATTTTAATACTCTATAAATATTCCCTTTGTTATGTCCATTCATCCACGTTTACACTTCACTAATTTCAACCCTATCCTCACTTCTCTGGAGAATGTGAGTTATCCTTTTTTCAATTTTTTTTTTGTCATTTGAAAAGTTTCTAATTTGTGGGATTACCTGTCTCATCATACGCTGGACGCGTTCTACTAAATTTCAGTCACTTTTCCTGTGAGGAGCAGTCACAGTGAGAGGGTTTGTTAGTTGGAGTTCTGTTTGGGCTTTGATTCTAAGAGCATAAGAACTTAACAACAAAGGTAACTGCAGAAGGCCTATTGACCCACACGAGGCACTAATATTTATAACCACCCTATCCCACTCACATCCCTCTGGAGGAGCCAATCTGCAAGTCCTTCGCACATACTATGTACAGGCAGTCAGTTCAGTGATCGATTATGCAGCACCTGCACTCACAAATCTATCACACCAACAGTGGAAAAAGCTTGAAGTTGCCCAAAACAATGCTATGAGAGCCGCACTGGGAGCCTCCATGTGGACCAGGCTTGAAACACTTAGACTGGAGACGGGTTTGCCCTCTCTACAGGAAAGAATATCTCAAAGGACAGCTACAATTATCAGTAAGATAATTATTTCTTCTGATCCAATCCCAGTACGGCAGGCCTTGGTGGTTGGACTACGCCAAAACAATGGAAACTCTTGGGCTGCAAGAGCAGGAAAAGTCCTAAACAGACTACATTTAAAAAGCATGATTCTCGATAGAGAGGGTGATCATCCACACCCAAACTACACTCTTGCTGCACCGTGGGACGAGCCTACTTTCAAAATAGTAATAGAAAGTCTCCCAATGAAAAAGGCTGCCTATGATCCGACAATCCTAAGGCGCATAATAGAAGAGCAAATGTATAGCATAGCAGTAGCAGGAGCCACCCACATCTTCACAGACGGATCGGTTGACACAGAATATGAGAGTGCTGGCGCTGCTCTTTGCACGGCCAGCATACAGGCATATTGGAGACTGGGAGGACTAGTATCATCAACCCAAACTGAGCTGTTTGCCATACAACAGGCATTCGCATATGTGATTGCACAAAACACTCAAAATGCAATCATACACACAGACTCAAAAGCTGCACTTCAAATACTAGGACAAAAACAGTAGAAAGATAACGTGGAAATAATTACCACCATTTTGTATCTTGGAGCAGTCGCTAAAGGCAAAGGACTCAACATAACCTTGAACTGGATCCCATCCCATATTGGAATCCCATTAAATGAGAAAGCTGATGAAATTGCTAAACTGGCAACTCGTCATCCAGAGATAGATAAAACAATTCAACCCAGCCTAGAGAACATTAAAAACATCATCACCAAAAAGCTCTCACACCTCAACAAAGCCTACCTACACCAGAGAATAGCTGAAGGTTCGCCCTCTGCAACAATGTATCTTCAGGCAACCATATTAGAAAGGTTAAATATCCCAAAAGGAATCCACAGGGAAATAGCAGTTAGGTTATATAGACTACGTCTAGGTTACAGATGCAACTGGGAGATTGGTGAACCCCGACAGAGAGAGTGCATCTTCTGCCAAACTGTCACAGAAAAGCCATTACTTCACTATCTTCTGGAATGTGAAGCAAGCAACGACCTTAGAAGAGCTTTAAGAGTTCCTGAATCTTGCAGTGGCCACCCTGAAGCCATCAACAGAGCCACTCTCCTGGTCAACAAAGGTGTCCAGCAGCTGTACACCCTCATAAAGACTGTGAAGCAGTGTCCTCCCCCGCGATAACAGCTTAATGATTAAATGCAACCTCAGAATAATAAAAAGAATTACGAAAAAAAATGTACCACTTACGGGCTATTCATGCCCGTGCCACCTCTTGGGTGGCTTAATCTTTATCAATCATCAATCACTCACATCCACTCAAGTCCAACCCAAGCTTGAAACAATCGGGGTACCCCCACCTCCACTACGTTTCGTGGTAATTGGTTCCACAAATCCATAACCCTGACACCGAACTCGCATCCACCTAAGTCCTTCCCAAATCTAAACTCATCCAACCCACACCCACTGTTTCGCGCTCGTATCCGCCAACACCATCCAGGTCGTATCTAGTACCTCTGTCATCATTACCTATCCTCAAAAGCTTATATGTGTCAGCATTAAACTGCATCTGCCAATTTTTTGACCATTAGAAAATTCTATTTAGATCCTCTTGAAGTAAAGTGAGTTTTCTCCCCTCCCGATTTTAGTATCAACTGCAAATATTGCTCTTCACACCTGAATCTAAATCATTATATATATATATATATATATATATATATATATATATATATATATATATATATATATATATATATATATATATACTTACATTGAACTCAGTGTTGCACAACCAGGTGGCGCTGCCACCCACAGGGAAGCAGCCAAATCCCGTAAGTATAGAGAACTGGATCACCACTACAATTTTGTCCCCATTGCTTCTGAGACACTCGGCGCCTGGGGTAAAAGTGCTACCAGTTTTTTGAAGGAACTGGGTTCTAGGCTCATTGAAACAACAAGGGACCCTAGAGCTGCCTGCTTTCTTTTCCAGCGCCTCAGCGTGGCGATACAGAGGGGAAATGCGCACTGCATCCAGGGTTCCTGCCCGCCATCTGAGGAGCTGGAGGAACTCGACAACTTATGATAACCATCTTTGTAACCTATATGTAACTCCTTTTTTGTAACAAAGTTCAAATAAAGCAAATATATATGTGTACATACAAAAGAATGGGGGTGGTAGGAGAAGAAAATATTAGTGTTCAGTGAGACACCACAAGGTCTCCTCTGAATACGTTTTATTTTCTTCTCCGAGGCTATGGGTCCCCACATTGGCACCAGAGGTGGTACCCTCACAAACTTTTTTATATATACATATATATTTATGTCGTACCTAGTAGCCAGAACTCACTTTTTGGCCTACTATGCAATGCCCGATTTGCCTAATAAGCCAAGTTTTTCTGAATTAATATATTTTCTCAATTTTTTTCTTATGAAATGATAAAGCTACCCATTTTAATATGTATTAGGTAATTTTTTTTTCATTGGAGTTAAAATTAACGTAGATATATGACCGAACCTAACCAACCCTACCTAACCTAACCTAACCTACCTTTATAGGTTAGGTTAGGTTAGGTAGCCGAAAATGTTAGGTTAGGTTAGGTTAGGTAGGTTAGGTTGTCGAAAAACAATTAATTCATGAAAACTTGGCCTATTAGGCAAATCGGGCCTTGCATAGTAGGCTGAGAAGTGCGTTCTGGCTACTAGGTACGACATATATATATATATATATATATATATTATATATATATATATATATTATATATATATCAATCACCATTTGGTCAAGGAGACATCTCCCGTTACGCAGGGTGCAGTCGCACCTCCACAGATTTCCGGTATCATTTATTGATACTTGTAATGGCTCAAAAGGGCCACCACTTACGAGCTATTCATGCCCGTGCCACCTTTCGGTTGGCTTAATCTTCATCAATCAATCCATTTGGTCCACACGGGAGACGTCTCCCGTCACGCAGGGTGCAGTCGCACCTCCACAGATCTCCAGTATCTTCTATTGACACTAATAATGGCTCAAAAAGGCGACCACTTACGGGCTATTCATGCCCGTGCCACCTTTTGGGTGGCTTAATCCTCATCAATCAATCAATTTATTTTGTAGGAAATGGGAGACATCTCCCGTCACGCAGGGTGCAGTCGCACCTCAACAGATCTCCAGTATCCTCTATTGACACTAATAATGGCTCAAAAAGGCGACCACTTACGGGCTATTCATGCCCGTGCCACCTTTTGGGTGGCTTAATCTTCATCAATCAATCAATTTATTTTCGCTTGAGAATGAACTATGGAGGTTCGAAACGTTGTGCAATTTGTATAAATAAGTGTAATACATGCTATAGTAATCAACATTTTTTATTCACCTTGAAATAACGAAAATGAGTTTTGAGAACTCCTCTTTCAGTTAATCCCTGATGCTAGGAAAATAATTAGAGGGATAGAAGCCCTAAACCAGAAGATAGTAAATACTGAATATGCGGCCATATACAAAGAGACATGTTTAAAAGAAAACCTGCTGCCAGTATACAGCATATATATATATATATATATATATATATATATATATATATATATATATATATATATATATATATATATATATCTATATATATATATATATATATATATATATATATATATATATATATATATATATGTCGTACCTAGTAGCCAGAACGCACTTGTCAGCGTACTATGCAAGGCCCGATTTGCCTAATAGGCCAAGTTTTCATGAATTAATGTTTTTCGACAACCTAACCAACCTCACCTAACCTTACCTAACATTTTCGGCTACCTAACCTAACCTAACCTATAAAGATAGGTTAGGTTAGGTAGGGTTGGTTAGGTTCGGTCATATATCTACGTTAATTTTAACTCCAATGAAAAAAAATTGACCTCATACATAATGAAATGGGTAGCTTAATCATTTCATAAGAAAAAAATTAGAGAAAATCTATTAATTCAGAAAAACTTGGCTTATTAGGCAAATCGGGCATTGCATAGTAGGCCAAAAAGTGAGTTCTGGCTACTAGGTACGACATATATATATATATATATATATATATATATATATATATATATATATATATATATATATATATATATATATATATATATGTCGTACCTAGTAGCCAGAACGCACTTCTCAGCCTACTATGCAAGGCCCGATTTGCCTAATAAGCCAAGTTTTCATGAATTAATATATTTTCTCTATTTTTTTCTTATGAAATGATAAAGCAACCCATTTCATTTTGTATGAGGTCAATTTTTTTTATTGGAGTTAACATTAACGTAGATATATGACCGAACCTAACCAACCCTACCTAACCTAACCTAACCTATTTATAGTTAGGTTAGGTTAGGTAGCCGAAAAAGTTAGGTTAGGTTAGGTTAGGTAGGTTATAGTCGAAAAACAATTAATTCGTGAAAACTTGGCTTATTAGGCAAATCGGGCCTTGCATAGTAGGCTCAGAAGTGCGTTCTGGCTATAGGTACGACATATATATATATATATATATATATAATATATATATATATATATATATATATATATATAATATATATATATATATATATATATATATATATATATATATATATATATATATATATATATATATATATATATATATATATATTATATTATATATATATATATATATAATATATATATATATATATATATATATATATATAAATATATATATATATATATATATATATATATATATATTATATATATATATATATATATATAATATATATATATATATATATATATATATATATATATATATATATATATATATATATATATATATATATATTTATTGAGAACGCACTTCTCAGCCTACTATGCAAGGACCGATTTGCCTAATAAGCCAAGTTTTCATGAATAAATTGTTTTTCGACTACCTAACCTACCTAACCAAACCTAACCTAATTTTTTCGGCTACCTAACCTAACCTAACCTATAAAGATAGGTTAGGTTAGGTTAGGTAGCGTTGGTTAGGTTCGGTCAGATACCTACGTTAATTTTAACTCCAATAAAAAAAATGACCTCATACATAATGAAATGGGTAGCTTTATCATTTCATAATAAAAAAATTAGAGAAAATATATTAATTCAGGAAAACTTGGCTTATTAGGCAAATCGGGCCTTGCATAGTAGGCCGAGTACGACGTTCTGGCTACTAGGTACAACATTTATATATATGTCGTACCTAGTAGCCAGAATGCACTTCTCAGCCTACTATGCAAGGCCCAATTTGCCTAATAAGCCAAGTTTTCATGAATTAATTATTTTTCGACTATCTAACCTACCTAACCTAACCTAACCTAACTTTTTCCGCTACCTAACCTAACCTAACCTATAAAGATAGGTTAGGTTAGGTTCGGTCATATATCTACGTTAATTTTAAATCAAATAAAAAAAATTGACCTCATACATAATGAAATGGGTAGCTTTATCATTTCATAAGAAAAAAATTAGAGAAAATATATTAATTCAGGAAAACTTGGCTTATTAGGCAAATTGGGTGTTGCATAGTAGGCCGAGAAGTGCGTTCTGGCTACTAGGTACGACATATATGTATATATGTATATATGTATATATGTATATATATGTATATATATATATATATATATATATATATATATATATATATATATATATATATATATATATATATATATATATATATATATATATATATACGACATTTTTTAAGCACCCTGAATGGGTCCATTAAAAGTTCTTTGTCCACTTAGTCCGTCCCTGGGGATTTGTTTGGTTTGAGTTCCCTATTTCTTCAATGACATCCTCCATGGCATGGTAACTGCTAAACTCGTCAACCTGTCCTCGTCCCAACACACATAGACTTGTTTGGCTGAAGGCTGAAGTTCCTCTTTAGTAAATGCAGATATAAAATATATATTAAAAATACTACTCATCTCTTTGTCATTATCTGTTATCTGACCAATCTTAACTTTTAATGGACCTATCCTTTCACTAATCTTTGTTGGAATTAACTGAAAAAACTTTAGGATTTGTCTTTGCTTGCCCTGCTATGGGAACTTCATAATTTCTTTTTGCCCTCGTTATCTCTGTTTTTTAAGGTGCATGTGGAGACTTTTCCAAATATAAAATATAGTACAAAGTTTTCCCGTTATTTGGCGTCAGCGTCGTAAAAATTTCATCCCTATATGTTAAGAAATGGATTTTTTTACGATTTGTTTTAAATAAATGCGTGCGCGAAGAGCAGCTACCGGAACTGGTAACACCTCCTTCATTTTGTTTCTTAGACTCCTACTGTTCGTATGAAATATAACTTATGTATATTGTAAATGTACCAGAACTAGGATAAAGTTCAGACAGCGTCGTAAAATTTCATCCCTATATGTTAAGAAATGGATTTTTTACGATTTTTATTAAATGCGTGCGCGAAGAGCAGCTACCGGTACTGGAAACACCTCCTTCATTTTGCATCTTAGACTCCTACTGTTTGTGTGAAATATAACTTAAGTATATTGTTAATATACCTGACTGAACTATGATAAAATAGAATGATAGCATATTTGTTAAACATGAATGACCGTTAGCAAAACCACGTTGTGAATCATTAATTAATCGTTTTTCAAGATGAAGAGGAATGGCTTTTGCAATTATCGATTCAAGAAATTTTCCAAAAATATACGTTAGGCTAATTGGGCAAATGCTCGAAGCAAGTGATATATCTTTTTTTCGCAAAATGGTTCCATCCACGACTCCGGCACTGAATAGCAATATGCCAGACATGGTCCTCATCTTTTCCCTTAGGCCACAGAATGGAAGTGAGGGAATTTGATTATTTTTAAATGAAGAATAGTTACCGTTGGTTTGAGAAAGCAAATATTGAAATGGAAATTTTGAAACTTTCCATACGCCTTAATGTAAAGGTATACTTCTAATTATGTGCAGTGGCTAAAGAAAAGATAACTTCAGATTCAAAGAAATTTGGATACACGCTATTATAAAGTCAAGTACATAAATACTAAACATATATTCATGTAAATAACTACAACATCAAGTGGAACATCATTATGTAACATTATGTAACATCATTATCGTTATGTAAGACCGGTTCTTACATTAGTTAAATACCTGCCTACTGTTGTAAATTTACTTGTTAGACTTGTCTAATAGCAGTGTAAATAAAAACAGGTAGATTTTTTTATTGTTTTATTTTAGGACTTAAACTTCAGATTTAGGAATTACGTGCATAAATAATGTTGATTCCAGAAGTAACTCCTGCCTTAGTACCAACCATATGCCATATGTACCAACTTTACATATGGGTGCTACTAAGGATTGGTACAGTGACCCGTGTTGGTAATATGACGGACCATGCACATGATGCCGGCAGTGGTCTCCACCAGAGTGCTGCTAATATTGCTCTCTGAATGAAGAAGTCCATATCTCCCTTTATAAGGGAGATCAATGGTATATAAGAACCTATTCTGTGCCTCGGGTGCCAAGTCTTCAGAGGTTAGACCGTACAGTGGTCCTGATTCGCCTATCTCATAATTCATGTGTCCACGAGACGTATAGCTCACGGCATGCGCAAATACCATAGCCAGAGTTTCGTGTTCCTGGATGTTTGCTGGAGGAATGTCATTCCGCAACACAGGATAAACGATCGACTGGCCATAGCCTCGGAAAGCTATGAATAGGTTTATACCACCACCCACTGTTTCCATGATTGCTTGGAGACCTTTGGTTTCTGGTTCAGTGAAGGGTGTGACGCCTTTGTAAGTCTCGCTACACGGGTCAACTGGCGTGCTGAAGCTCCATTCCAAGTCCAAGTCACGGATCAGGCTCACTCCTTTGCACCCTCTATCAAGGTGGGTCCGGCGATTCTTTCTCCACAGCCTAGAGTAAACAATAATGTTAGAATCATGACAATGAATTTTTTTTTAGAAACTAACCGTGAGGTTGGTATTATTTCCCATAATAAACTGCTATATGTATTATCTCATTACTAGTCACGACTTGGGATACACACGCTTCTGGGCAATAATGTGCAAAGTGTATTGTAAAACTGCAGGGGGTCTTTTATGACGTGTTCACTGTGCGAGGTTGTGTGGCATGAACACTGCACGGTGTTGCATATCACGTACACCGTTGACTGACCTGGCACTCTCGGAGGTGAAGGTGTAATGATAGCCGTCCGGGTTGACGACAGGCACGATGTACCACTCCGTCCTCTTCAGCAGGTCTCGCCAAGACTCGTCTGTAATCAGCAGGTTCAGGATATACATAGAGACAACAGGAGAGATCCATTCGCGAGCATGGATACCTGAAACAACGGGATAGAGATTGGGAAATAATTAGCTATTATTTCATATTGTCACTTATCATTATCTTACTTATAATTGTTATATACACAATTACAATTATTATTGCCAACTTTATTGGCTATTCAGGACGAACAAGCTCCTCTCTCTTACCAGCTTCGATCCAGATCTTTGTCTTGGATTCATCGGAGAATGGATCTGTGACTTTAATCACCTGGACTTGGCGCCCCTCCTCCGTGGTGGCTGCCGTTAGCACCTGCACGAAGCAGCCTCCCATCTCCTTCACCCAATTTACGAACTTCTCGACGTCTTCCGTATTGTGGTAAACGTTCCAATCCATCTGATGTTCTGTGGGATTCGTTGGGTTATAATATAAAAACTGTAAACCTTATGCAATATATCATTAACAACATATTGTATGAGGTATTAAAATCTATTGTTCTAGTTTTTTTTAAATTTATGACAATAAGAAAGAGGATTTCCAAAGTTTGTTAGCAAACATCTCAGATATTCGTGAAGTATATGGACAGTTTAAATTCTACTTTACTTCAATCAAATTTATTTATATACTCAATTATATGCAAATTGGGTATTTGAGCGGGCATGTATTTACCTCTGTTGTTTTTGGTTGTCTCCATAAAAAGCCGCTCCTGCTGCACCAGAATCATCACATCCTCAACCTCCACCCAGTACCGTATCTCTGAGGACTCCAGCACCTGCTGTACCAACGTACTCCAGGTCGAGCTTACCAGAATCTACAAAGATGATGCATGATTACGAGTGGCCCTCCAAGATACTATAAATGACATAACCACACACATGAAAACGAAGCAACGACAACGTTTCGGCCAAGTATATACACAATTCATGCAAGAAAGTTGTCTGACAGCAAACAGTTCACTTACCTGGGCGTGGGTTGTATTGTCGCCCCAAATATCGACGTAACCGCCGTTTTCTAGTTCCCGGATCACTTCGTTAGATTTTAACACGTCAACACTCCACATCTGTCCACAAACAAAATGTTAGATAAAACCTCTACATTTTTGTGCCACAACCCACAACAGTTTCCGACTTCACGGGTACCTATATACTGTTAGATACTGTTAGACAAATCCCAAAGGTTTTCATATAAAAGAAAGATTAATCAATTTACATGGAAATATATGTCTGCTGATACTGATGGATGCCCACTACTCTCGTAAAAGAAAACTAAACTTCAGTATGCATTAAAAATTGAAAACTAAAGAAAACTAAACTTCAGTATGCATTAAAAATTGTTTCGTATAAATAATGCCTTACGTTGTTGAAAGAATGACTCTTAAAATTCAAAACCAATAGACAGTATTAATGGCGTAAATCACGAAGTAATTACCACGAGATAAATAATGAAAGAAACTCACCTGAATGCTTGCGTCGCCCTGGACGAGCGTAGCCAAACACAAGCAAAACACAGCCAAAACAGGCAGCATCTTGGAATACAACAAGCACTGCGGAGACACAAGTACCTAAACCTTTAATTCTTGGTGACACTAAGACACAGAAGCACAAGATGCGAGATTATGCTTCCAGTCGCAGCTTATATTGGCCGCGGGAGGGTAAAGGTGAGGTTGTAGGGACAGGTGTAATTGGTTCCGCCAGAGTAACGGGTAACTTTATTAAAATATTCAATTTACTGAAAGGGGTATAACAAAAGGAATATAAATAAAGCTGTAAATATAAGAGCAGTTAGTAAATTGGATAATGTTTGATTTAGAAAATACCTGGGTAATAGTGGTTTAGAAATGTGATAGTATATTTCAGGAAAAAATTATCATGCCGGATATTGGATCGCTGGAGTGTTTCAAGAGGTTTCTAAATCTAAACTTATCAAATTTATACCCATTGTTTCGTGTTCTGTCTTGTGTTGATACTTTTAATACCGTATTAATATCCCCATTGTTATATCTATTCATCCACTTGTAAACCTCTATGTCACAACTGACTCTTCGCCTTTCCAGTGAATGCAATTTAAGCTTTGTTAATCTTTTTTCATACGAAAGAACACTTGACTCAACACTTGAATCAAACAAGGGATCCTACGTCCATAATGTTATCCGATAATTGGTTCTACAAATCGACAACCTGCTACCGTACCAGTATTAACCCTGGTCCCTCCTAAATTTAAACTTATCTAATTTATTTCATAAGAACATAAGCATGAAGGTAACTGCAGAAGGCCTGTTGGCCCATACGAGGTGGCTCTTATTGATATCCACCCAGTCTCATTCATTTATATGTCTAACCTATCCTTGAAACAATCAAGGTATCCTACTTCTATCATGTTACGCGGTAATTGGTTCCAAAAATCAACATCCATGGTACTGAACCAGTATTTACCCAGGTCTTTCCTAAATCTAAATTTATCCAATATATACCCATTGTTTTGTTTGGTTTTGCGTTGATAATTTTAATACTCTATAAATATTCCCTTTGTTATGTCCATTCATCCACGTTTACACTTCACTAATTTCAACCTATCCTCACTTCTCTGGAGAATGTGAGTTATCCTTTTTTCAATTTTTTTTTTGTCATTTGAAAAGTTTCTAATTTGTGGGATTACCTGTCTCATCATACGCTGGACGCGTTCTACTAAATTTCAGTCACTTTCCTGTGAGGAGCAGTCACAGTGAGAGGGTTTGTTAGTTGGAGTTCTGTTTGGGCTTTGATTCTAAGAGCATAAGAACTTAACAACAAAGGTAACTGCAGAAGGCCTATTGACCCACACGAGGCACTAATATTTATAACCACCCTATCCCACTCACATCCTCTGGAGGAGCCAATCTGCAAGTCCTTCGCACATACTATGTACAGGCAGTCAGTTCAGTGATCGATTATGCAGCACCTGCACTCACAAATCTATCACACCAACAGTGGAAAAAGCTTGAAGTTGCCAAAAACAATGCTATGAGAGCCGCACTGGGAGCCTCCATGTGGACCAGGCTGAAACACTTAGACTGGAGACGGGTTTGCCCTCTCTACAGGAAAGAATATCTCAAAGGACAGCTACAATTATCAGT
>WNGS01143524.1:18901-91650 GCA_020271785.1 Procambarus virginalis
ACCACGTTGTGATCATTATTAATCGTTTTTCAAGATGAAGAGGAATGGCTTTTGCAATTATCGATTCAAGAAATTTTCAAAAAATATACGTTAGGCTAATTGGGCAAATGCTCGAAGCAAGTGATATATCTTTTTTTTCGCAAAATGGTTCCATCCACGACTCCGGCACTGAATAGCAATATGCCAGACATGGTCCTCATCTTTTCCCTTAGGCCACAGAATGGAAGTGAGGGAATTTGATTATTTTTAAATGAAGAATAGTTACCGTTGGTTTGAGAAAGCAAATATTGAAATGGAAATTTTGAAACTTTCCATACGCCTTAATGTAAAGGTATACTTCTAATTATGTGCAGTGGCTAAAGAAAAGATAACTTCAGATTCAAAGAAATTTGGATACACGCTATTATAAAGTCAAGTACATAAATACTAAACATATATTCATGTAAATAACTACAACATCAAGTGGAACATCATTATGTAACATTATGTAACATCATTATCGTTATGTAAGACCGGTTCTTACATTAGTTAAATACCTGCCTACTGTTGTAAATTTACTTGTTAGACTTGTCTAATAGCAGTGTAAATAAAAACAGGTAGATTTTTTTATTGTTTTATTTTAGGACTTAAACTTCAGATTTAGGAATTACGTGCATAAATAATGTTGATTCCAGAAGTAACTCCTGCCTTAGTACCAACCATATGCCATATGTACCAACTTTACATATTGGTGCTACTAAGGATTGGTACAGTGACCCGTGTTGGTAATATGACGGACCATGCACATGATGCCGGCAGTGGTCTCCACCAGAGTGCTGCTAATATTGCTCTCTGAATGAAGAAGTCCATATCTCCCTTTATAAGGGAGATCAATGGTATATAAGAACCTATTCTGTGCCTCGGGTGCCAAGTCTTCAGAGGTTAGACCGTACAGTGGTCCTGATTCGCCTATCTCATAATTCATGTGTCCACGAGACGTATAGCTCACGGCATGCGCAAATACCATAGCCAGAGTTTCGTGTTCCTGGATGTTTGCTGGAGGAATGTCATTCCGCAACACAGGATAAACGATCGACTGGCCATAGCCTCGGAAAGCTATGAACAGGTTTATACCACCACCCACTGTTTCCATGATTGCTTGGAGACCTTGGGTTTCTGGTTCAGTGAAGGGTGTGACGCCTTTGTAAGTCTCGCTACACGGGTCAACTGGCGTGCTGAAGCTCCATTCCAAGTCCAAGTCACGGATCAGGCTCACTCCTTTGCACCCTCTATCAAGGTGGGTCCGGCGATTCTTTCTCCACAGCCTAGAGTAAACAATAATGTTAGAATCATGACAATGAATTTTTTTTTAGAAACTAACCGTGAGGTTGGTATTATTTCCCATAATAAACTGCTATATGTATTATCTCATTACTAGTCACGACTTGGGATACACACGCTTCTGGGCAATAATGTGCAAAGTGTATTGTAAAACTGCAGGGGGTCTTTTATGACGTGTTCACTGTGCGAGGTTGTGTGGCATGAACACTGCACGGTGTTGCATATCACGTACACCGTTGACTGACCTGGCACTCTCGGAGGTGAAGGTGTAATGATAGCCGTCCGGGTTGACGACAGGCACGATGTACCACTCCGTCCTCTTCAGCAGGTCTCGCCAAGACTCGTCTGTAATCAGCAGGTTCAGGATATACATAGAGACAACAGGAGAGATCCATTCGCGAGCATGGATACCTGAAACAACGGGATAGAGATTGGGAAATAATTAGCTATTATTTCATATTGTCACTTATCATTATCTTACTTATAATTGTTATATACACAATTACAATTATTATTGCCAACTTTATTGGCTATTCAGGACGAACAAGCTCCTCTCTCTTACCAGCTTCGATCCAGATCTTTGTCTTGGATTCATCGGAGAATGGATCTGTGACTTTAATCACCTGGACTTGGCGCCCCTCCTCCGTGGTGGCTGCCGTTAGCACCTGCACGAAGCAGCCTCCCATCTCCTTCACCCAATTTACGAACTTCTCGACGTCTTCCGTATTGTGGTAAACGTTCCAATCCATCTGATGTTCTGTGGGATTCGTTGGGTTATAATATAAAAACTGTAAACCTTATGCAATATATCATTAACAACATATTGTATGAGGTATTAAAATCTATTGTTCTAGTTTTTTTTAAATTTATGACAATAAGAAAGAGGATTTCCAAAGTTTGTTAGCAAACATCTCAGATATTCGTGAAGTATATGGACAGTTTAAATTCTACTTTACTTCAATCAAATTTATTTATATACTCAATTATATGCAAATTGGGTATTTGAGCGGGCATGTATTTACCTCTGTTGTTTTTGGTTGTCTCCATAAAAAGCCGCTCCTGCTGCACCAGAATCATCACATCCTCAACCTCCACCCAGTACCGTATCTCTGAGGACTCCAGCACCTGCTGTACCAACGTACTCCAGGTCGAGCTTACCAGAATCTACAAAGATGATGCATGATTACGAGTGGCCCTCCAAGATACTATAAATGACATAACCACACACATGAAAACGAAGCAACGACAACGTTTCGGCCAAGTATATACACAATTCATGCAAGAAAGTTGTCTGACAGCAAACAGTTCACTTACCTGGGCGTGGGTTGTATTGTCGCCCCAAATATCGACGTAACCGCCGTTTTCTAGTTCCCGGATCACTTCGTTAGATTTTAACACGTCAACACTCCACATCTGTCCACAAACAACATGTTAGATAAAACCTCTACATTTTTGTGCCACAACCCACAACAGTTTCCGACAGTTTCCGACAGTTTGCCAACGGCCATACCACGTTGAGAACACCGCTTCTCGTCCGATCAGCGAAGTTAAGCAACGTTGGGTTTGGTTAGTACTTGGATGGGTGACCGCCTGGGAACACCAAATGCTGTTGGCAATAATGTTTAGTCTCCGTGGTGTAGTGGTAAGACACTCGCCTGGCGTTCCGCGAGCGCTATGTCATGGGTTCGTATCCTGGCCGGGGAGGATTTACTGGGCGCAATTCCTTAACTGTAGCCTCTGTTTAACGCAACAGTAAAATGTGTACTTGGATGAAAAAACGATTCTTCGCGGCAGGGGATCGTATTCCAGGGACCTGCCCGAAACGCTACGCGTACTAGTGGCTGTACAAGAATGTAACAACTCTTGTATATATCTCAAAAAAACTTCACGGGTACCTATATACTGTTAGATACTGTTAGACAAATCCCAAAGGTTTTCATATAAAAGAAAGATTAATCAATTTACATGGAAATATATGTCTGCTGATACTGATGGATGCCCACTACTCTCGTAAAAGAAAACTAAACTTCAGTATGCATTAAAAATTGAAAACTAAAGAAAACTAAACTTCAGTATGCATTAAAAATTGTTTCGTATAAATAATGCCTTACGTTGTTGAAAGAATGACTCTTAAAATTCAAAACCAATAGACAGTATTAATGGCGTAAATCACGAAGTAATTACCACGAGATAAATAATGAAAGAAACTCACCTGAATGCTTGCGTCGCCCTGGACGAGCGTAGCCAAACACAAGCAAAACACAGCCAAAACAGGCAGCATCTTGGAATACAACAAGCACTGCGGAGACACAAGTACCTAAACCTTTAATTCTTGGTGACACTAAGACACAGAAGCACAAGATGCGAGATTATGCTTCCAGTCGCAGCTTATATTGGCCGCGGGAGGGTAAAGGTGAGGTTGTAGGGACAGGTGTAATTGGTTCCGCCAGAGTAACGGGTAACTTTATTAAAATATTCAATTTACTGAAAGGGGTATAACAAAAGGAATATAAATAAAGCTGTAAATATAAGAGCAGTTAGTAAATTGGATAATGTTTGATTTAGAAAATACCTGGGTAATAGTGGTTTAGAAATGTGATAGTATATTTCAGGAAAAAATTATCATACCGGATATTGGATCGCTGGAGTGTTTCAAGAGGTTTCTAAATCTAAACTTATCAAATTTATACCCATTGTTTCGTGTTCTGTCTTGTGTTGATACTTTTAATACCGTATTAATATCCCCATTGTTATATCTATTCATCCACTTGTAAACCTCTATGTCACAACTGACTCTTCGCCTTTCCAGTGAATGCAATTTAAGCTTTGTTAATCTTTTTTCATACGAAAGAACACTTGACTCAACACTTGAATCAAACAAGGGATCCTACGTCCATAATGTTATCCGATAATTGGTTCTACAAATCGACAACCTGCTACCGTACCAGTATTAACCCTGGTCCCTCCTAAATTTAAACTTATCTAATTTATTTCATAAGAACATAAGCATGAAGGTAACTGCAGAAGGCCTGTTGGCCCATACGAGGTGGCTCTTATTGATATCCACCCAGTCTCATTCATTTATATGTCTAACCTATCCTTGAAACAATCAAGGTATCCTACTTCTATCATGTTACGCGGTAATTGGTTCCAAAAATCAACATCCATGGTACTGAACCAGTATTTACCCAGGTCTTTCCTAAATCTAAATTTATCCAATATATACCCATTGTTTTGTTTGGTTTTGCGTTGATAATTTTAATACTCTATAAATATTCCCTTTGTTATGTCCATTCATCCACGTTTACACTTCACTAATTTCAACCCTATCCTCACTTCTCTGGAGAATGTGAGTTATCCTTTTTTCAATTTTTTTTTGTCATTTGAAAAGTTTCTAATTTGTGGGATTACCTGTCTCATCATACGCTGGACGCGTTCTACTAAATTTCAGTCACTTTTCCTGTGAGGAGCAGTCACAGTGAGAGGGTTTGTTAGTTGGAGTTCTGTTTGGGCTTTGATTCTAAGAGCATAAGAACTTAACAACAAAGGTAACTGCAGAAGGCCTATTGACCCACACGAGGCACTAATATTTATAACCACCCTATCCCACTCACATCCCTCTGGAGGAGCCAATCTGCAAGTCCTTCGCACATACTATGTACAGGCAGTCAGTTCAGTGATCGATTATGCAGCACCTGCACTCACAAATCTATCACACCAACAGTGGAAAAAGCTTGAAGTTGCCCAAAACAATGCTATGAGAGCCGCACTGGGAGCCTCCATGTGGACCAGGCTTGAAACACTTAGACTGGAGACGGGTTTGCCCTCTCTACAGGAAAGAATATCTCAAAGGACAGCTACAATTATCAGTAAGATAATTATTTCTTCTGATCCAATCCCAGTACGGCAGGCCTTGGTGGTTGGACTACGCCAAAACAATGGAAACTCTTGGGCTGCAAGAGCAGGAAAAGTCCTAAACAGACTACATTTAAAAAGCATGATTCTCGATAGAGAGGGTGATCATCCACACCCAAACTACACTCTTGCTGCACCGTGGGACGAGCCTACTTTCAAAATAGTAATAGAAAGTCTCCCAATGAAAAAGGCTGCCTATGATCCGACAATCCTAAGGCGCATAATAGAAGAGCAAATGTATAGCATAGCAGTAGCAGGAGCCACCCACATCTTCACAGACGGATCGGTTGACACAGAATATGAGAGTGCTGGCGCTGCTCTTTGCACGGCCAGCATACAGGCATATTGGAGACTGGGAGGACTAGTATCATCAACCCAAACTGAGCTGTTTGCCATACAACAGGCATTCGCATATGTGATTGCACAAAACACTCAAAATGCAATCATACACACAGACTCAAAAGCTGCACTTCAAATACTAGGACAAAAACAGTAGAAAGATAACGTGGAAATAATTACCACCATTTTGTATCTTGGAGCAGTCGCTAAAGGCAAAGGACTCAACATAACCTTGAACTGGATCCCATCCCATATTGGAATCCCATTAAATGAGAAAGCTGATGAAATTGCTAAACTGGCAACTCGTCATCCAGAGATAGATAAAACAATTCAACCCAGCCTAGAGAACATTAAAAACATCATCACCAAAAAGCTCTCACACCTCAACAAAGCCTACCTACACCAGAGAATAGCTGAAGGTTCGCCCTCTGCAACATGGTATCTTCAGGCAACCATATTAGAAAGGTTAAATATCCCAAAAGGAATCCACAGGGAAATAGCAGTTAGGTTATATAGACTACGTCTAGGTTACAGATGCAACTGGGAGATTGGTGAACCCCGACAGAGAGAGTGCATCTTCTGCCAAACTGTCACAGAAAAGCCATTACTTCACTATCTTCTGGAATGTGAAGCAACCAACGACCTTAGAAGAGCTTTAAGAGTTCCTGAATCTTGCAGTGGCCACCCTGAAGCCATCAACAGAGCCACTCTCCTGGTCAACAAAGGTGTCCAGCAGCTGTACACCCTCATAAAGACTGTGAAGCAGTGTCCTCCCCCGCGATAACAGCTTAATGATTAAATGCAACCTCAGAATAATAAAAAGAATTACGAAAAAAAATGTACCACTTACGGGCTATTCATGCCCGTGCCACCTCTTGGGTGGCTTAATCTTTATCAATCATCAATCACTCACATCCACTCAAGTCCAACCCGGGCATGAATTCAACCCAAGCTTGAAACAATCGGGGTACCCCCACCTCCACTACGTTTCGTGGTAATTGGTTCCACAAATCCACAACCCTGACACCGAACTCGCATCCACCTAAGTCCTTCCCAAATCTAAACTCATCCAACCCACACCCACTGTTTCGCGCTCGTATCCGCCAACACCATCCAGGTCGTATCTAGTACCTCTGTCATCATTACCTATCCTCAAAAGCTTATATGTGTCAGCATTAAACTGCATCTGCCAATTTTTTGACCATTAGAAAATTCTATTTAGATCCTCTTGAAGTAAAGTGAGTTTTCTCCCCTCCCGATTTTAGTATCAACTGCAAATATTGCTCTTCACACCTGAATCTAAATCATTATATATATATATATATATATATATATATATATATATATATATATATATATATGCGAACAAGCCTGAATGGTCCCCAAGACTATATGCGAATGAAAACTCACACCCCAGAAGTGACTCGAACCCATACTCCCAGGAGCAACGCAACTGGTATGTACAAGACGCCTTAAACCACTTGACCATCACGACCGGACATAATGAGGTGATAGCCGAAGCTATTTGAACCACCTCACCGCCGGCACTCGGATGGTTATCTTGGGCATAGCATTTTACCAAATCACCTCATTCTTTGGGGCACACGTGAGGAACACAAATGCGAACAAGCCTGAATGGTCCCCAGGACTATATGCGAATGAAAACTCACACCCCAGAAGTGACTCGAACCCATACTCCCAGGAGCAACGCAACTGGTATGTACAAGACGCCTTAAACCACTTGACCATCACGACCGGACATAATGAGGTGATAGCCGAAGCTATTTGAACCACCTCACCGCCGGCACTCGGATGGTTATCTTGGGCATAGCATTTTACCAAATCACCTCATTCTTTGGGGCACACGTGAGGAACACAAATGCGAACAAGCCTGAATGGTCCCCAGGACTATATGCGAATGAAAACTCACACCCCAGAAGTGACTCGAACCCATACTCCCAGGAGCAACGCAACTGGTATGTACAAGACGCCTTAAACCACTTGACCATCACGACCGGACATAATGAGGTGATAGCCGAAGCTATTTGAACCACCTCACCGCCGGCACTGAGGCTATCACCTCATTATGTCCGGTCGTGATGGTCAAGTGGTTTAAGGCGTCTTGTACATACCAGTTGCGTTGCTCCTGGGAGTATGGGTTCGAGTCACTTCTGGGGTGTGAGTTTTCATTCGCATATAGTCCTGGGGACCATTCAGGCTTGTTCGCATTTGTGTTCCTCACGTGTGCCCCAAAGAATGAGGTGATTTGGTAAAATGCTATGCCCAAGATAACCATCCGAGTGCCGGCGGTGAGGTGGTTCAAATAGCTTCGGCTATCACCTCATTATGTCCGGTCGTGATGGTCAAGTGGTTTAAGGCGTCTTGTACATACCAGTTGCGTTGCTCCTGGGAGTATGGGTTCGAGTCACTTCTGGGGTGTGAGTTTTCATTCATATATATATATATATATATATATATATATATATATATATATATATATATATATATATATATATATATATATATATATATATATATACTTACATTGAACTCAGTGTTGCACAACCAGGTGGCGCTGCCACCCACAGGGAAGCAGCCAAATCCCGTAAGTATAGAGAACTGGATCACCACTACAATTTTGTCCCCATTGCTTCTGAGACACTCGGCGCCTGGGGTAAAAGTGCTACCAGTTTTTTGAAGGAACTGGGTTCTAGGCTCATTGAAACAACAAGGGACCCTAGAGCTGCCTGCTTTCTTTTCCAGCGCCTCAGCGTGGCGATACAGAGGGGAAATGCGCACTGCATCCAGGGTTCCTGCCCGCCATCTGAGGAGCTGGAGGAACTCGACAACTTATGATAACCATCTTTGTAACCTATATGTAACTCCTTTTTTGTAACAAAGTTCAAATAAAGCAAATATATATGTGTACATACAAAAGAATGGGGGTGGTAGGAGAAGAAAATATTAGTGTTCAGTGAGACACCACAAGGTCTCCTCTGAATACGTTTTATTTTCTTCTCCGAGGCTATGGGTCCCCACATTGGCACCAGAGGTGGTACCCTCACAAACTTTTTTATATATACATATATATTTATGTCGTACCTAGTAGCCAGAACTCACTTTTTGGCCTACTATGCAATGCCCGATTTGCCTAATAAGCCAAGTTTTTCTGAATTAATATATTTTCTCAATTTTTTTTCTTATGAAATGATAAAGCTACCCATTTTAATATGTATTAGGTAATTTTTTTTTCATTGGAGTTAAAATTAACGTAGATATATGACCGAACCTAACCAACCCTACCTAACCTAACCTAACCTACCTTTATAGGTTAGGTTAGGTTAGGTAGCCGAAAATGTTAGGTTAGGTTAGGTTAGGTAGGTTAGGTTGTCGAAAAACAATTAATTCATGAAAACTTGGCCTATTAGGCAAATCGGGCCTTGCATAGTAGGCTCGATTTGCCTATTAAGCCAAGTTTTCATAAATTAATATATTTTCTCTAACTTTTTTCTTATGAAATGATAAAGCTACCCATTTCATTATGTTTGAGGTCAATTTTTTTTTATTGGAGTTAAAATTAACGTAGATATATGACCGAACCTAACCAACCCTATCTAACCTAACCTAACCTATCTTTATAGGTTAGGTTAAGTTAGGTAGCCGAAAAAGTTAGGTTAGGTTAGGTAGGTTAGGTAGTCGAAAAACAATTAGTTCATGAAAACTTGGCCTATTAGGAATTGGGCTTGCATAGTAGGTGACAAGTGCGTTCTGGCTACTAGGTACGACATATATATATATAATATATATATATAATTATATATATATATATATATATTTATATATATATATATATAATATAGATATATATATATATATATATATGTCGTACTAGTAGCCAGAACGCACTTCTCAGCCTACTATGCAAGGCCCGATTTGCCTAATAAGCCAAGTTTTCATGAATTAATTGTTTTTCGACTACCTAACCTACCTAACCTAACCTAACCTAACTTTTTCGGCTACCTAACTAACCTAACNGATACGTTAGGATTCGTGCTCGTATACCAGATAAATTAATATATCAGGGCTACAGGAATTAGACAAGACAAAGAAAGTCGAACTGATAGCGTTGGGAGCTACAGACTGCTATTGTTTGGCACAGTGCCACACTTGAAACATACTGCATAAGCAGGAACCAGAGGGGAACGTGCTACAGTGGTCAAGGAAGAACCTGTCCAATAGAACCAAACACCCAAAAGAGGAGAAGTCATCAGAGTCGGAGACTGTACAAGGAGGCTCCCACAGTGGACAGTTCAGTAATCCTTCATATATCTGGTTCATATGACTGAGCTTCCAGAGGAAAAAAGGACCCTTGAGCTAAATATTTTCCTGAAAATCTGAAACTTCTGAGTGGGATAAACAGGTAGGAAGAATGGGAAATACTTCTGGAAGACCTAAAAATGTTGCTGGAGACCTGGATATGATCTTTGGAAGACTTGGAAGTCCTGGAGAAATCGCAAGACTGGCCTAGTATGTGGCTGGTTGAGTACTACTTCAACAAAACGTGATGAATATTTAAGGTGCAGATACTAGAGATAAAAAAGACGATACACAATTACAAAGCATTGAACCAAGGATTCTCGAGTCAGCCTGTCCCTACCCTACCAACCTACGCGTCGAAAACATAAATGTTGGTGAGCCGCTATGAGTTTTAGTACTCTGTTATTTGTACGTTTGGGATTTTGACCTCAATATCATATATTATTTGAGAAGATGAGGATGGAGTGAGTAGTCATTAAGTAGAACCAATCTCTGGCATTCGTCACGCGGATATCATCATTTGCGTGTTCTCCAGCACTAGGAAAGCCTCTAGCGTCTTGGGTTGGACGGTGAATCGACGGTCTCGCTTCATGCAGGTCGGCGTTCCATCCCCGGCCGTCCAAGTGGTTGGACACCATTCCTTCCTTGCCGTCCCATCCCAAATCTTCATCCTGACCCCTTCCCAGTGCTGTATAGTCGTAATGGCTTGGCGCTTTCCCCTGATTGATCCCTCCCTTCCCTCTATCAATGTGAGTAAGTTGTTCATGAACAGTTCTGATAGATACTACATATATCTATATAGTATCCATATATATATCTATATGAGTATCTATAGATAGATACTCCACTAAGGTGGAGTGTGCATTTCATTGAAAGTATTCTCCTGTAAAGAAGTTGAGTGTTTACACCTTCAATATTCATTCGAGGAGAGACATGTGTAGAACATGTTGACTACTTATCGTTAGTGTAAGGCTCGATTTGTTAAAATTATTTGTCACAAGTGATACACGAACGAGGTAGTATATGAAGAAAGTGGTACACGAAGAAGGTGATACATAAACGAAGTGATACATGAGCAAGGTGATGCTACATAAACAGTTGCAAATTTAGTTGCCAGATGTGAAAAAAAAGTATAAAAAATATATGTGTCGGAATAGGAATTAAATAAAAATATATAGAAATATATAGAAAGCGAATATATTGAAGCGGCGAAAAACAGACACTCCGAGAATCACAGACACGACATAGCCTTGAAGTGGAGGGAAATCCGGCCACAGGTCGACTGCAAGTTGAGCGGCGGGAGTCAAGAGCTGAAGCTCCACCTTCACAATACAGCAAGGTGAGGACACTTAGGTCAGCTACAGACACCCGGAATCAAAATAATTATTTTCGTTGATCATTATCGACATTTTATTTCCCCGGCAGGTTTATCATGCTAGGGGAAATGAACTAATTTAGGTCCTGCCAGTCCAAAATGGAACACGCAATTACGAACTCATTACCGATGTCGCTTTTCCAAACTGTTGATCAACTAATTCAAAAGTGAAATTGAAATTAATATTTTTGTCTTTTTCTTTCTCAAATATTTCGTATTTATTTAACACCACTCGAAACTATCCTATGAAGGTGCAAAATTATAAAGGAATTTTTGCCACTGCGAGTGAAAAATGATTCTATATGATTCACTTAACACATTGTGAAAAGTGTTGAGCCATATTTCTGTCTCGAAGAATCAGATAATTAAATTTGGCTACATACAGGTCACAGAATGTGATCTGCTTCACAAAAATAGTGACTGCACTGGAGCATGTGTATGGTAGTATGGCTTGTGAGGAACGTCACCATCATACAGAAATCTGTGACGCTCTTTCGCAAAACTTTTCTTAGCAGAACGGGAAATATATATGGGGCATTAAAGTAAACAAACACTCCCGTAAGATAAATGAGAGTAAGTGGTAATTGCATCATGTTATCCTACCAATTAGGCCATGTATGGCCATAACAAGTAACGCTCTCAGAAGCATCCAACTGACGTTTAGTCATTAATCCTTCCCCGAACACCATTAAAGTATCAAGAGGGATTACACCCATACAACCATGTCATGCAAGACGGAATTTACAACAGACTTGGTCAAAAAAAATTTAATCCCGTCAAATGAGAAATCAAGAAGCCAATACGTTTTTTATTTTTAGTGAGAAGCAGCAAGCAAGGCGCTACGCTGGGCCCTCACAGTAACATATCAATCTCTCTGTGGCTTGTGCTTTCTAAACAAAGGGCAGTAGGTGGCTGGGTCGCTTGAAGCTGCCCCTAGAAGAGACAAATGGAAGGGAATGGAATGAGGAATAAATATGAGGATTTCATGAAGTGGTGGAGGGAGTTCAAGAATAATGGAATCTTGAACTCCCTCCACCACGCGGTGGAGGGAGTTCAACATTCCATATATTTCTATATGGAATGGGAGAGAAGTAGAGGAGAGTGGAATTGAAGTGATTCGGAGAGTAGAGGAAGGTGGAGTGGAGGAGACGGAAGTACAGGGTAAAAAGGGGAAAGCCGACTGAAGACTAAGAGGGAAGAAAGGAGGGACATGAATGATGAAGCAAGGTTTGTGATGTAAGAAGCAGGAAGGGACACAGGCGGAGAGTTCAGGTGAAGAAGGGAAAGTTGAACAAATGCTTCAAGTGGAACAGGTTTATCTAGAGTACTTGCACCTTTAGTGAGCAAACGATCTACAATTATCTACCATATCTACGTTATCTACAGTATCTATGGCATCTGCAGTATCTAAAGTATCTGTGTTATCTATAGTATTTACAGTATATAAATTATCTGCATTATCAGAATTCGAAATTTCACCAGTACCGAAAGTATCTACAAATTTACAGTATATATATATATATATTAGTATATTTTGGTAGCAGTCTTTCCTGTAGACATATGTTATTAAAAATGACCGAAAAAGTAAGATTAATAATTCTAACACGAATTTTCTCAATTTTCCTTATGTTTGTTTTTACTGATGACGGTAAATTAAAAATCAATTCTCCAAAATTCATTCTTTATTTCTTAGTCTGACGCGACACTTGAGCGCGTTTCGTAAAACTTATTACATTTTCAAAGACTTTAGTTACACACACACAGAACAACTATAACTGAACAGAGTTTAAATACCTGCATTTGGGTGAGGTGACATGTTACAATGGTTTGGGGTGAGGTGAGAACAAACACAGAACACGAAACAATGGGTATAAGGGAAGAATAGATCTGTAACTGCAGAAGGCCTATTGGCCCGTATTTCTTGATGTTTCTATATTGGAGCGGAGTCTTGAAGTGGGTAGAATATAGTAGTGCGTTATTTGGCTGTTGATTGCTGGTGTTGACTTCTTGATGTGTAGTGCCTCGCAGATGTCAAGCCGCCTGTTGTCGCTGTATCTATCAATGATTTCTGTGTTGTTTGTTAAGATTTCTCTGGTGATGGTTTGGTTGTGGGAAGAGATTATATGTTCCTTGATAGAGCCCTGTTGCTTATGCATCGTTAATCGCCTGGAAAGAGATGTTGTTGTCTTGCCTATATATTGAGTTCTTTGGGGCTTACAGTCCCCAAGTGGGCATTTGAAGGCATAGACGACATTGGTCTCTTTCAAAGCGTTCTGCTTTGTGTCTGGAGAGTTTCTCATGAGTAGGTTGGCAATAACTCCAATAACTCCAACTCCAATAAAAATATATATATATATATATATATATATATATATATATATATATATATATATATATAATATATATATATATATATATATATAATATATATATATATATATATATATATATATATATATATATATATAATATATATATATATATATATATTTATTGAGAACGCACTTCTCAGCCTACTATGCAAGGACCGATTTGCCTAATAAGCCAAGTTTTCATGAATAAATTGTTTTTCGACTACCTAACCTACCTAACCAAACCTAACCTAATTTTTTCGGCTACCTAACCTAACCTAACCTATAAAGATAGGTTAGGTTAGGTTAGGTAGCGTTGGTTAGGTTCGGTCAGATACCTACGTTAATTTTAACTCCAATAAAAAAAATGACCTCATACATAATGAAATGGGTAGCTTTATCATTTCATAATAAAAAATTAGAGAAAATATATTAATTCAGGAAAACTTGGCTTATTAGGCAAATCGGGCCTTGCATAGTAGGCCGAGTACGACGTTCTGGCTACTAGGTACAACATTTATATATATGTCGTACCTAGTAGCCAGAATGCACTTCTCAGCCTACTATGCAAGGCCCAATTTGCCTAATAAGCCAAGTTTTCATGAATTAATTATTTTTCGACTATCTAACCTACCTAACCTAACCTAACCTAACTTTTTCCGCTACCTAACCTAACCTAACCTATAAAGATAGGTTAGGTTAGGTTCGGTCATATATCTACGTTAATTTTAAATCAAATAAAAAAAATTGACCTCATACATAATGAAATGGGTAGCTTTATCATTTCATAAGAAAAAAATTAGAGAAAATATATTAATTCAGGAAAACTTGGCTTATTAGGCAAATTGGGTGTTGCATAGTAGGCCGAGAAGTGCGTTCTGGCTACTAGGTACGACATATATGTATATATGTATATATGTATATATGTATATATGTATATATATGTATATATATATATATATATATATATATATATATATATATATATATATATATATATATATATATATATATATATATATATATATATATATACGACATTTTTTAAGCACCCTGAATGGGTCCATTAAAAGTTCTTTGTCCACTTAGTCCGTCCCTGGGGATTTGTTTGGTTTGAGTTCCCTATTTCTTCAATGACATCCTCCATGGCATGGTAACTGCTAAACTCGTCAACCTGTCCTCGTCCCAACACACATAGACTTGTTTGGCTGAAGGCTGAAGTTCCTCTTTAGTAAATGCAGATATAAAATATATATTAAAAATACTACTCATCTCTTTGTCATTATCTGTTATCTGACCAATCTTAACTTTTAATGGACCTATCCTTTCACTAATCTTTGTTGGAATTAACTGAAAAAACTTTAGGATTTGTCTTTGCTTGCCCTGCTATGGGAACTTCATAATTTCTTTTTGCCCTCGTTATCTCTGTTTTTTAAGGTGCATGTGGAGACTTTTCCAAATATAAAATATAGTACAAAGTTTTCCCGTTATTTGGCGTCAGCGTCGTAAAAATTTCATCCCTATATGTTAAGAAATGGATTTTTTTACGATTTGTTTTAAATAAATGCGTGCGCGAAGAGCAGCTACCGGAACTGGTAACACCTCCTTCATTTTGTTTCTTAGACTCCTACTGTTCGTATGAAATATAACTTATGTATATTGTAAATGTACCAGAACTAGGATAAAGTTCAGACAGCGTCGTAAAATTTCATCCCTATATGTTAAGAAATGGATTTTTTACGATTTTTATTAAATGCGTGCGCGAAGAGCAGCTACCGGTACTGGAAACACCTCCTTCATTTTGCATCTTAGACTCCTACTGTTTGTGTGAAATATAACTTAAGTATATTGTTAATATACCTGACTGAACTATGATAAAATAGAATGATAGCATATTTGTTAAACATGAATGACCGTTAGCAAAACCACGTTGTGAATCATTAATTAATCGTTTTTCAAGATGAAGAGGAATGGCTTTTGCAATTATCGATTCAAGAAATTTTCCAAAAATATACGTTAGGCTAATTGGGCAAATGCTCGAAGCAAGTGATATATCTTTTTTTTCGCAAAATGGTTCCATCCACGACTCCGGCACTGAATAGCAATATGCCAGACATGGTCCTCATCTTTTCCCTTAGGCCACAGAATGGAAGTGAGGGAATTTGATTATTTTTAAATGAAGAATAGTTACCGTTGGTTTGAGAAAGCAAATATTGAAATGGAAATTTTGAAACTTTCCATACGCCTTAATGTAAAGGTATACTTCTAATTATGTGCAGTGGCTAAAGAAAAGATAACTTCAGATTCAAAGAAATTTGGATACACGCTATTATAAAGTCAAGTACATAAATACTAAACATATATTCATGTAAATAACTACAACATCAAGTGGAACATCATTATGTAACATTATGTAACATCATTATCGTTATGTAAGACCGGTTCTTACATTAGTTAAATACCTGCCTACTGTTGTAAATTTACTTGTTAGACTTGTCTAATAGCAGTGTAAATAAAAACAGGTAGATTTTTTTATTGTTTTATTTTAGGACTTAAACTTCAGATTTAGGAATTACGTGCATAAATAATGTTGATTCCAGAAGTAACTCCTGCCTTAGTACCAACCATATGCCATATGTACCAACTTTACATATGGGTGCTACTAAGGATTGGTACAGTGACCCGTGTTGGTAATATGACGGACCATGCACATGATGCCGGCAGTGGTCTCCACCAGAGTGCTGCTAATATTGCTCTCTGAATGAAGAAGTCCATATCTCCCTTTATAAGGGAGATCAATGGTATATAAGAACCTATTCTGTGCCTCGGGTGCCAAGTCTTCAGAGGTTAGACCGTACAGTGGTCCTGATTCGCCTATCTCATAATTCATGTGTCCACGAGACGTATAGCTCACGGCATGCGCAAATACCATAGCCAGAGTTTCGTGTTCCTGGATGTTTGCTGGAGGAATGTCATTCCGCAACACAGGATAAACGATCGACTGGCCATAGCCTCGGAAAGCTATGAATAGGTTTATACCACCACCCACTGTTTCCATGATTGCTTGGAGACCTTTGGTTTCTGGTTCAGTGAAGGGTGTGACGCCTTTGTAAGTCTCGCTACACGGGTCAACTGGCGTGCTGAAGCTCCATTCCAAGTCCAAGTCACGGATCAGGCTCACTCCTTTGCACCCTCTATCAAGGTGGGTCCGGCGATTCTTTCTCCACAGCCTAGAGTAAACAATAATGTTAGAATCATGACAATGAATTTTTTTTTAGAAACTAACCGTGAGGTTGGTATTATTTCCCATAATAAACTGCTATATGTATTATCTCATTACTAGTCACGACTTGGGATACACACGCTTCTGGGCAATAATGTGCAAAGTGTATTGTAAAACTGCAGGGGGTCTTTTATGACGTGTTCACTGTGCGAGGTTGTGTGGCATGAACACTGCACGGTGTTGCATATCACGTACACCGTTGACTGACCTGGCACTCTCGGAGGTGAAGGTGTAATGATAGCCGTCCGGGTTGACGACAGGCACGATGTACCACTCCGTCCTCTTCAGCAGGTCTCGCCAAGACTCGTCTGTAATCAGCAGGTTCAGGATATACATAGAGACAACAGGAGAGATCCATTCGCGAGCATGGATACCTGAAACAACGGGATAGAGATTGGGAAATAATTAGCTATTATTTCATATTGTCACTTATCATTATCTTACTTATAATTGTTATATACACAATTACAATTATTATTGCCAACTTTATTGGCTATTCAGGACGAACAAGCTCCTCTCTCTTACCAGCTTCGATCCAGATCTTTGTCTTGGATTCATCGGAGAATGGATCTGTGACTTTAATCACCTGGACTTGGCGCCCCTCCTCCGTGGTGGCTGCCGTTAGCACCTGCACGAAGCAGCCTCCCATCTCCTTCACCCAATTTACGAACTTCTCGACGTCTTCCGTATTGTGGTAAACGTTCCAATCCATCTGATGTTCTGTGGGATTCGTTGGGTTATAATATAAAAACTGTAAACCTTATGCAATATATCATTAACAACATATTGTATGAGGTATTAAAATCTATTGTTCTAGTTTTTTTTAAATTTATGACAATAAGAAAGAGGATTTCCAAAGTTTGTTAGCAAACATCTCAGATATTCGTGAAGTATATGGACAGTTTAAATTCTACTTTACTTCAATCAAATTTATTTATATACTCAATTATATGCAAATTGGGTATTTGAGCGGGCATGTATTTACCTCTGTTGTTTTTGGTTGTCTCCATAAAAAGCCGCTCCTGCTGCACCAGAATCATCACATCCTCAACCTCCACCCAGTACCGTATCTCTGAGGACTCCAGCACCTGCTGTACCAACGTACTCCAGGTCGAGCTTACCAGAATCTACAAAGATGATGCATGATTACGAGTGGCCCTCCAAGATACTATAAATGACATAACCACACACATGAAAACGAAGCAACGACAACGTTTCGGCCAAGTATATACACAATTCATGCAAGAAAGTTGTCTGACAGCAAACAGTTCACTTACCTGGGCGTGGGTTGTATTGTCGCCCCAAATATCGACGTAACCGCCGTTTTCTAGTTCCCGGATCACTTCGTTAGATTTTAACACGTCAACACTCCACATCTGTCCACAAACAAAATGTTAGATAAAACCTCTACATTTTTGTGCCACAACCCACAACAGTTTCCGACTTCACGGGTACCTATATACTGTTAGATACTGTTAGACAAATCCCAAAGGTTTTCATATAAAAGAAAGATTAATCAATTTACATGGAAATATATGTCTGCTGATACTGATGGATGCCCACTACTCTCGTAAAAGAAAACTAAACTTCAGTATGCATTAAAAATTGAAAACTAAAGAAAACTAAACTTCAGTATGCATTAAAAATTGTTTCGTATAAATAATGCCTTACGTTGTTGAAAGAATGACTCTTAAAATTCAAAACCAATAGACAGTATTAATGGCGTAAATCACGAAGTAATTACCACGAGATAAATAATGAAAGAAACTCACCTGAATGCTTGCGTCGCCCTGGACGAGCGTAGCCAAACACAAGCAAAACACAGCCAAAACAGGCAGCATCTTGGAATACAACAAGCACTGCGGAGACACAAGTACCTAAACCTTTAATTCTTGGTGACACTAAGACACAGAAGCACAAGATGCGAGATTATGCTTCCAGTCGCAGCTTATATTGGCCGCGGGAGGGTAAAGGTGAGGTTGTAGGGACAGGTGTAATTGGTTCCGCCAGAGTAACGGGTAACTTTATTAAAATATTCAATTTACTGAAAGGGGTATAACAAAAGGAATATAAATAAAGCTGTAAATATAAGAGCAGTTAGTAAATTGGATAATGTTTGATTTAGAAAATACCTGGGTAATAGTGGTTTAGAAATGTGATAGTATATTTCAGGAAAAAATTATCATACCGGATATTGGATCGCTGGAGTGTTTCAAGAGGTTTCTAAATCTAAACTTATCAAATTTATACCCATTGTTTCGTGTTCTGTCTTGTGTTGATACTTTTAATACCGTATTAATATCCCCATTGTTATATCTATTCATCCACTTGTAAACCTCTATGTCACAACTGACTCTTCGCCTTTCCAGTGAATGCAATTTAAGCTTTGTTAATCTTTTTTCATACGAAAGAACACTTGACTCAACACTTGAATCAAACAAGGGATCCTACGTCCATAATGTTATCCGATAATTGGTTCTACAAATCGACAACCTGCTACCGTACCAGTATTAACCCTGGTCCCTCCTAAATTTAAACTTATCTAATTTATTTCATAAGAACATAAGCATGAAGGTAACTGCAGAAGGCCTGTTGGCCCATACGAGGTGGCTCTTATTGATATCCACCCAGTCTCATTCATTTATATGTCTAACCTATCCTTGAAACAATCAAGGTATCCTACTTCTATCATGTTACGCGGTAATTGGTTCCAAAAATCAACATCCATGGTACTGAACCAGTATTTACCCAGGTCTTTCCTAAATCTAAATTTATCCAATATATACCCATTGTTTTGTTTGGTTTTGCGTTGATAATTTTAATACTCTATAAATATTCCCTTTGTTATGTCCATTCATCCACGTTTACACTTCACTAATTTCAACCCTATCCTCACTTCTCTGGAGAATGTGAGTTATCCTTTTTTCAATTTTTTTTTTGTCATTTGAAAAGTTTCTAATTTGTGGGATTACCTGTCTCATCATACGCTGGACGCGTTCTACTAAATTTCAGTCACTTTTCCTGTGAGGAGCAGTCACAGTGAGAGGGTTTGTTAGTTGGAGTTCTGTTTGGGCTTTGATTCTAAGAGCATAAGAACTTAACAACAAAGGTAACTGCAGAAGGCCTATTGACCCACACGAGGCACTAATATTTATAACCACCCTATCCCACTCACATCCCTCTGGAGGAGCCAATCTGCAAGTCCTTCGCACATACTATGTACAGGCAGTCAGTTCAGTGATCGATTATGCAGCACCTGCACTCACAAATCTATCACACCAACAGTGGAAAAAGCTTGAAGTTGCCCAAAACAATGCTATGAGAGCCGCACTGGGAGCCTCCATGTGGACCAGGCTTGAAACACTTAGACTGGAGACGGGTTTGCCCTCTCTACAGGAAAGAATATCTCAAAGGACAGCTACAATTATCAGTAAGATAATTATTTCTTCTGATCCAATCCCAGTACGGCAGGCCTTGGTGGTTGGACTACGCCAAAACAATGGAAACTCTTGGGCTGCAAGAGCAGGAAAAGTCCTAAACAGACTACATTTAAAAAGCATGATTCTCGATAGAGAGGGTGATCATCCACACCCAAACTACACTCTTGCTGCACCGTGGGACGAGCCTACTTTCAAAATAGTAATAGAAAGTCTCCCAATGAAAAAGGCTGCCTATGATCCGACAATCCTAAGGCGCATAATAGAAGAGCAAATGTATAGCATAGCAGTAGCAGGAGCCACCCACATCTTCACAGACGGATCGGTTGACACAGAATATGAGAGTGCTGGCGCTGCTCTTTGCACGGCCAGCATACAGGCATATTGGAGACTGGGAGGACTAGTATCATCAACCCAAACTGAGCTGTTTGCCATACAACAGGCATTCGCATATGTGATTGCACAAAACACTCAAAATGCAATCATACACACAGACTCAAAAGCTGCACTTCAAATACTAGGACAAAAACAGTAGAAAGATAACGTGGAAATAATTACCACCATTTTGTATCTTGGAGCAGTCGCTAAAGGCAAAGGACTCAACATAACCTTGAACTGGATCCCATCCCATATTGGAATCCCATTAAATGAGAAAGCTGATGAAATTGCTAAACTGGCAACTCGTCATCCAGAGATAGATAAAACAATTCAACCCAGCCTAGAGAACATTAAAAACATCATCACCAAAAAGCTCTCACACCTCAACAAAGCCTACCTACACCAGAGAATAGCTGAAGGTTCGCCCTCTGCAACAATGTATCTTCAGGCAACCATATTAGAAAGGTTAAATATCCCAAAAGGAATCCACAGGGAAATAGCAGTTAGGTTATATAGACTACGTCTAGGTTACAGATGCAACTGGGAGATTGGTGAACCCCGACAGAGAGAGTGCATCTTCTGCCAAACTGTCACAGAAAAGCCATTACTTCACTATCTTCTGGAATGTGAAGCAAGCAACGACCTTAGAAGAGCTTTAAGAGTTCCTGAATCTTGCAGTGGCCACCCTGAAGCCATCAACAGAGCCACTCTCCTGGTCAACAAAGGTGTCCAGCAGCTGTACACCCTCATAAAGACTGTGAAGCAGTGTCCTCCCCCGCGATAACAGCTTAATGATTAAATGCAACCTCAGAATAATAAAAAGAATTACGAAAAAAAATGTACCACTTACGGGCTATTCATGCCCGTGCCACCTCTTGGGTGGCTTAATCTTTATCAATCATCAATCACTCACATCCACTCAAGTCCAACCCAAGCTTGAAACAATCGGGGTACCCCCACCTCCACTACGTTTCGTGGTAATTGGTTCCACAAATCCATAACCCTGACACCGAACTCGCATCCACCTAAGTCCTTCCCAAATCTAAACTCATCCAACCCACACCCACTGTTTCGCGCTCGTATCCGCCAACACCATCCAGGTCGTATCTAGTACCTCTGTCATCATTACCTATCCTCAAAAGCTTATATGTGTCAGCATTAAACTGCATCTGCCAATTTTTTGACCATTAGAAAATTCTATTTAGATCCTCTTGAAGTAAAGTGAGTTTTCTCCCCTCCCGATTTTAGTATCAACTGCAAATATTGCTCTTCACACCTGAATCTAAATCATTTATATATATATATAATATATATATATATATATATATATATATATATATATATATATATATATATATATATATATATAAATGATTTAGATTCAGGTATAATATATATATATATATATATATATATATATATATATATATATATATATATATATCATTATATATGATACTACATTGAACTCATGTTGCACAACCAGGTGGCCTGCCACCCACAGGGAAGCAGCCAAATCCCGTATTAGAGAACTGGATCACCACTACAATTTTGTCCCCATTGCTTCTGAGACACTCGGCGCCTGGGGTAAAAGTGCTACCAGTTTTTTGAAGGAACTGGGTTCTAGCTCATTGAAACAAAAGGGACCCTAGAGCTGCCTGCTTTCTTTTCCAGCGCCTCAGCGTGTTGATACAGAGGGGAAATGCGCACTGCATCCAGGGTTCCTGCCCGCCATCTGAGGAGCTGGAGGAACTCGACAACTTATGATAACCATCTTTGTAACCTATATGTAACTCCTTTTTTTAACAAAGTTCAAATAAAGCAAATATATATGTGTACATACAAAAGAATGGGGTGGTAGGAGAAGAAAATATTAGTGTTCAGTGAGACACCACAAGGTCTCCTCTGAATACGTTTATTTTCTTCTCCGAGGCTATGGGTCCCCANTTCATCGGAGAATGGATCTGTGACTTAATCACCTGGACTTGGCGCCCCTCCTCCGTGGTGGCTGCCGTTAGCACCTGCACGAAGCAGCCTCCCATCTCCTTCACCCAATTTACGAACTTCTCGACGTCTTCCGTATTGTGGTAAACGTTCCAATCCATCTGATGTTCTGTGGGATTCGTTGGGTTATAATATAAAAACTGTAAACCTTATGCATATATCATTAACAACATATTGTATGAGGTATTAAAAATCTATTGTTCTAGTTTTTTTAAATTTATGACAATAAGAAAGAGGATTTCCAAAGTTTGTTAGCAAACATCTCAGATATTCGTGAAGTATATGGACAGTTTAAATTCTACTTTACTTCAATCAAATTTATTTATATACTCAATTATATGCAAATTGGGTATTTGAGCGGGCATGTATTTACCTCTGTTGTTTTGGTTGTCTCCATAAAAAGCCGCTCCTGCTGCACCAGAATCATCACATCCTCAACCTCCACCCAGTACCGTATCTCTGAGGACTCCAGCACCTGCTGTACCAACGTACTCCAGGTCGAGCTTACCAGAATCTACAAAGATGATGCATGATTACGAGTGGCCCTCCAAGATACTATAAATGACATAACCACACACATGAAAACGAAGCAACGACAACGTTTCGGCCAAGTATATACACAATTCATGCAAGAAAGTTGTCTGACAGCAAACAGTTCACTTACCTGGGTGGGTTGTATTGTCGCCCCAAATATCGACGTAACCGCCGTTTTCTAGTTCCCGGATCACTTCGTTAGATTTTAACACGTCAACACTCCACATCTGTCCACAAACAAAAGTTAGATAAAACCTCTACATTTTTGTGCCACAACCCACAACAGTTTCCGACTTCACGGGTACCTATATACTGTTAGATACTGTTAGACAAATCCCAAAGGTTTTCATATAAAAGAAAGATTAATCAATTTACATGGAAATATATGTCTGCTGATACTGATGGATGCCCACTACTCTCGTAAAAGAAAACTAAACTTCAGTATGCATTAAAATTGAAAACTAAAGAAAACTAAACTTCAGTATGCATTAAAAATTGTTTCGTATAAATAATGCCTTACGTTGTTGAAAGAATGACTCTTAAAATTCAAAACCAATAGACAGTATTAATGGCGTAAATCACGAAGTAATTACCACGAGATAAATAATGAAAGAAACTCACCTGAATGCTTGCGTCGCCCTGGACGAGCGTAGCCAACACAAGCAAAACACAGCCAAAACAGGCAGCATCTTGGAATACAACAAGCACTGCGGAGACACAAGTACCTAAACCTTTAATTCTTGGTGACACTAAGACACAGAAGCACAAGATGCGAGATTATGCTTCCAGTCGCAGCTTATATTGGCCGCGGGAGGGTAAAGGTGAGGTTGTAGGGACAGGTGTAATTGGTTCCGCCAGAGTAACGGGTAACTTTATTAAAATATTCAATTTACTGAAAGGGGTATAACAAAAGGAATATAAATAAAGCTGTAAATATAAGAGCAGTTAGTAAATTGGATAATGTTTGATTTAGAAAATACCTGGGTAATAGTGGTTTAGAAATGTGATAGTATATTTCAGGAAAAAATTATCATGCCGGATATTGGATCGCTGGAGTGTTTCAAGAGGTTTCTAAATCTAAACTTATCAAATTTATACCCATTGTTTCGTGTTCTGTCTTGTGTTGATACTTTTAATACCGTATTAATATCCCCATTGTTATATCTATTCATCCACTTGTAAACCTCTATGTCACAACTGACTCTTCGCCTTTCCAGTGAATGCAATTTAAGCTTTGTTAATCTTTTTCATACGAAAGAACACTTGACTCAACACTTGAATCAAACAAGGGATCCTACGTCCATAATGTTATCCGATAATTGGTTCTACAAATCGACAACCTGCTACCGTACCAGTATTAACCCTGGTCCCTCCTAAATTTAAACTTATCTAATTTATTTCATAAGAACATAAGCATGAAGGTAACTGCAGAAGGCCTGTTGGCCCATACGAGGTGGCTCTTATTGATATCCACCCAGTCTCATTCATTTATATGTCTAACCTATCCTTGAAACAATCAAGGTATCCTACTTCTATCATGTTACGCGGTAATTGGTTCCAAAAATCAACATCCATGGTACTGAACCAGTATTTACCCAGGTCTTTCCTAAATCTAAATTTATCCAATATATACCCATTGTTTTGTTTGGTTTTGCGTTGATAATTTTAATACTCTATAAATATTCCCTTTGTTATGTCCATTCATCCACGTTTACACTTCACTAATTTCAACCCTATCCTCACTTCTCTGGAGAATGTGAGTTATCCTTTTTTCAATTTTTTTTTTGTCATTTGAAAAGTTTCTAATTTGTGGGATTACCTGTCTCATCATACGCTGGACGCGTTCTACTAAATTTCAGTCACTTTTCCTGTGAGGAGCAGTCACAGTGAGAGGGTTGTTAGTTGGAGTTCTGTTTGGGCTTTGATTCTAAGAGCATAAGAACTTAACAACAAAGGTAACTGCAGAAGGCCTATTGACCCACACGAGGCACTAATATTTATAACCACCCTATCCCACTCACATCCCTCTGGAGGAGCCAATCTGCAAGTCCTTCGCACATACTATGTACAGGCAGTCAGTTCAGTGATCGATTATGCAGCACCTGCACTCACAAATCTATCACACCAACAGTGGAAAAAGCTTGAAGTTGCCCAAAACAATGCTATGAGAGCCGCACTGGGAGCCTCCATGTGGACCAGGCTTGAAACACTTAGACTGGAGACGGGTTTGCCCTCTCTACAGGAAAGAATATCTCAAAGGACAGCTACAATTATCAGTAAGATAATTATTTCTTCTGATCCAATCCCAGTACGGCAGGCCTTGGTGGTTGGACTACGCCAAAACAATGGAAACTCTGGGCTGCAAGAGCAGGAAAAGTCCTAAACAGACTACATTTAAAAAGCATGATTCTCGATAGAGAGGGTGATCATCCACACCCAAACTACACTCTTGCTGCACCGTGGGACGAGCCTACTTTCAAAATAGTAATAGAAAGTCTCCCAATGAAAAAGGCTGCCTATGATCCGACAATCCTAAGGCGCATAATAGAAGAGCAAATGTATAGCATAGCAGTAGCAGGAGCCACCCACATCTTCACAGACGGATCGGTTGACACAGAATATGAGAGTGCTGGCGCTGCTCTTTGCACGGCCAGCATACAGGCATATTGGAGACTGGGAGGACTAGTATCATCAACCCAAACTGAGCTGTTTGCCATACAACAGGCATTCGCATATGTGATTGCACAAAACACTCAAAATGCAATCATACACACAGACTCAAAAGCTGCACTTCAAATACTAGGACAAAAACAGTAGAAAGATAACGTGGAAATAATTACCACCATTTTGTATCTTGGAGCAGTCGCTAAAGGCAAAGGACTCAACATAACCTTGAACTGGATCCCATCCCATATTGGAATCCCATTAAATGAGAAAGCTGATGAAATTGCTAAACTGGCAACTCGTCATCCAGAGATAGATAAAACAATTCAACCCAGCCTAGAGAACATTAAAAACATCATCACCAAAAAGCTCTCACACCTCAACAAAGCCTACCTACACCAGAGAATAGCTGAAGGTTCGCCCTCTGCAACAATGTATCTTCAGGCAACCATATTAGAAAGGTTAAATATCCCAAAAGGAATCCACAGGGAAATAGCAGTTAGGTTATATAGACTACGTCTAGGTTACAGATGCAACTGGGAGATTGGTGAACCGACAGAGAGAGTGCATCTTCTGCCAAACTGTCACAGAAAAGCCATTACTTCACTATCTTCTGGAATGTGAAGCAAGCAACGACCTTAGAAGAGCTTAAGAGTTCTGAATCTTGCAGTGGCCACCTGAAGCCATCAACAGAGCCACTCTCCTGGTCAACAAAGGTGTTCACACCCCCCCCCGCCGCCCTCCCCACTTTTTGACCAGGAGAGTGGCTCTGTTGATGGCTTCAGGGTGGCCACTGCAAGATTCAGGAACTTTAAAGCTCTTCTAAGGTCGTTGCTTGCTTCACATTCCAGAAGATAGTGAAGTAATGGCTTTTCTGTGACAGTTTGGCAGAAGATGCACTCTCTCTGTCGGGGTTCACCAATCTCCCAGTTGCATCTGTAACCTAGACGTAGTCTATATAACCTAACTGCTATTCCCTGTGGATTCCTTTTGGGATATTAACCTTTCTAATATGTTGCCTGAAGATACATTGTTGCAGAGGGCGAACCTTCAGCTATTCTCTGGTGTAGGTAGGCTTGTTGAGGTGTGAGAGCTTTTGGTGATGATGTTTTAATGTTCTCTAGGGGGTTGAATTGTTTTATCTATCTCTGGATGACGAGTTGCCAGTTTAGCAATTTCATCAGCTTTCTCATTTAATGGATTCCAATATGGGATGGGATCCAGTTCAAGGTTATGTTGAGTCCTTTGCCTTTAGCGACTGCTCCAAGATACAAAATGGTGGTAATTATTTCCACGTTATCTTTCTACTGTTTTTGTCCTAGTATTTGAAGTGCAGCTTTTGAGTCTGTGTGTATGATTGCATTTTGAGTGTTTGTGCAATCACATATGCGAATGCCTGTTGTATGGCAAACAGCTCAGTTTGGTTGGATACTAGTCCTCCCAGTCTCCAATATGCCTGTATGCTGGCCGTGCAAAGAGCAGCGCCAGCACTCATATTCTGTGTCAACCGATCCGTCTGTGAAGATGTGGGTGGCTCCTGCTACTGCTATGCTATACATTTGCTCTTCTATTATGCGCCTAGGATTGTCGGATCATAGGCAGCCTTTTCATTGGGAGACTTCTTACTATTTTGAAAGTAGGCTCGTCCCACGGTGCAGCAAGAGTGTAGTTTGGGTGTGGATGATCACCCTCTCTATCGAGAATCATGCTTTTTAAATGTAGTCTGTAGGACTTTTCCTGCTCTTGCAGCCCAAGAGTTTCCATTGTTTTGGCGTAGTCCAACACCAAGGCTGCCGTACTGGGATTGGATCAGAAGAAATAATTATCTTACTGATAATTGTAGCTGTCCTTTGAGATATTCTTTCCTGTAGAGAGGGCAAACCCGTCTCCAGTCTAAGTGTTTCAAGCCTGGTCCACATGGAGGCTCCCAGTGCGGCTCTCATAGCATTGTTTTGGGCAACTTCAAGCTTTTTCCACTGTTGGTGTGATAGATTTGTGAGTGCAGGTGTGCATAATCGATCACTGAACTGACTGCCTGTACATAGTATGTGCGAAGGACTTGCAGATTGGCTCCTCCAGAGGGATGTGAGTGGGATAGGGTGGTTATAATATTAGTGCCTCGTGTGGGTCAAAGGCCTTCTGCAGTTACTTTGTTGTTAAGTTCTTATGCTCTTAGAATCAAAGCCCAAACAGAACCCAACTACAAACCCTCTCACTGTGACTGCTCCTCACAGGAAAAGTGACTGAAAATTAGTAGAACGCGTCCAGCGTATGATGAGACAGGTAATCCCACAAATTAGAAACTTTTCAAATGACAAAAAAAAAATTGAAAAAAGGATAACTCACATTCTCCAGAGAAGTGAGGATAGGGTTGAAATAGTGAAGTGTAAACGGGGTTGAATGGACATAACAAAGGGAATATTTATAGAGTATTAAAATTATCAACGCAAAACCAAACAAAACAATGGGTATATATTGGATAAATTTAGATTTAGGAAAGCTGGGTAAATACTGGTTCGTAGTACCATGGATGTTGATTTTGGAACCAATTACCGCGTAACATGATAGAAGTAGGATACTTGATTGTTTCAAGGATAGGTTAGACATATAAATGAATGGACTGGGTGGATATCAATAAGAGCCACCTCGTATGGGCCAACAGGCCTTCTGCAGTTACCTTCATGCTTATGTTCTTATGAAATAAATTAGATAAGTTTAAATTTAGGAGGGACCAGGGTTAATCTGTACGGTAGCAGGTTGTCGATTTGTAGAACCAATTATCGGATAACATTATGGACGTAGGATCCCTTGTTTGATTCAAGTGTTGAGTCAAGTGTTCTTTCGTATGAAAAAAGATTAACAAAGCTTAAATTGCATTCACTGGAAAGGCGAAGAGTCAGTTGTGACATAGAGGTTTACAAGTGGATGAATAGATATAACAATGGGGATATTAATACGGTATTAAAAGTATCAACACAAGACAGAACACGAAACAATGGGTATAAATTTGATAAGTTTAGATTTAGAAACCTCTTGAAACACTCCAGCGATCAATATCCGGCATGATAATTTTTTCCTGAAATATACTATCACATTTCTAAACCACTATTACCCAGGTATTTTCTAAATCAAAACATTATCCATTTACTAACTGCTCTTATATTTACAGCTTTATTTATATTCCTTTTGTATACCCCTTTCAGTAAATGAATATTTAATAAAGTTACCCGTTACTCTGGCGGAACAATTACACCTGTCCCTACAATCTCACCTTTACCCTCCCGCGGCCAATATAAGCTGCGACTGGAAGCATAATCTCGCATCTTGGCTTCTGTGTCTTAGTGTCACCAAGAATTAAAGGTTTAGGTACTTGTGTCTCCGCAGTGCTTGTTGTATTCCAAGATGCTGCCTGTTTTGGCTGTGTTTTGCTTGTGTTGGCTACGCTCGTCCAGGGCGACGCAAGCATTCAGTGAGTTTTTTCATTATTTATCTCGTGGGAATTACTTCGTGATTTACGCCATTAATACTGTCTATTGGGTTTTGAATTTTAGAGTCATTCTTTCAACAACGTAAGGCATTATTTATACGAAACAATTTTTAATGCATACTGAAGTTTAGTTTTTTTAGTTTTCAATTTTTAATGCATACTGAAGTGTAGTTTCTTTTACGAGAGTAGTGGGCATCCATCAGTATCAGCAGACATTATTTCCATGTAAATGATTAATCTTTTATATATGAAAACCTTTGGGATTTGTCTAACAGTATCTAACAGTATATAGGTACCCGTGAAGTCGGAAACTGTTGTGGGTGTGGCACAAAAATGTAGAGGTTTATCTAACATTTTGTTTGTGGACAGATGTGTAGTGTTGACGTGTTAAAATAACGAAGTGATCCGGGAACTAGAAAACGGCGGTTACGTCGATATTTGGGGCGACAATACAACCCACGCCCAGGTAAGTGAACTGTTTGCTGTCAGACAACTTTCTTGCATGAATTGTGTATATACTTGGCCGAAACGTTGTCGTTGCTTCGTTTTCATGTGTGTGGTTATGTCATTTAAGTATCTTGGAGGGCCACTCGTAATCAGCATCATCTTTGTAGATTCTGGTAAGCTCGACCTGGAGTACGTTGGTACAGCAGGTGCTGGAGTCCTCAGAGATACGGTACTGGTGGAGGTTGAGGATGTGATGATTCTGGTGCAGCAGGAGCGGCTTTTATGGAGACAACCAAAAACAACAGAGGTAATACATGCCCCGCTCAAATACCCAATTTGCATATAATTGAGTATATAAATAAATTGATTGAAGTAAAGTAGAATTTAAACTGTCCATATACTTCACGAATATCTGAGATGTTTGCTAACAAACTTTGGAAATCCTCTTTCTTATTGTCATAAATTAAAAAAAAACTAGAACAATAGATTTTAATACCTCATACAATATGTTGTTAATGATATATTGCATAAGGTTTACAGTTTTTATATTATAACCCAACGAATCCCACAGAACATCAGATGGATTGGAACGGTTACCACATACGGAGACGTCGAGAAGTTCGTAATTGGGTGAAGGAGATGGGAGCTGCTTCGTGCAGGTGCTAACGGCAGCCACACGGAGGANAATAAAAAGAATTACGAAAAAAAATGTACCACTTACGGGCTATTCATGCCCGTGCCACCTCTTGGGTGGCTTAATCTTTATCAATCATCAATCACCTCACATCCACTCAAGTCCAACCCAAGCTTGAAACAATCGGGGTACCCCCACCTCCACTACGTTTCGTGGTAATTGGTTCCACAAATCCAACCCTGACACCGAACTCGCATCCACCTAAGTCCTTCCCAAATCTAAACTCATCCAACCCACACCCACTGTTTCGCGCTCGTATCCGCCAACACCATCCAGTCGTATCTAGTACCCCTCTGTCATCATTACCTATCCTCAAAAGCTTATATGTGTCAGCATTAAACTGCATCTGCCATTTTTTTGACCATTAGAAAATTCTATTTAGATCCTCTTGAAGTAAGTGAGTTTTCTCCCTCCCTCCCGATTTTAGTATCAACTGCAAATATTGCTCTTCACACCTGAATCTATATATATATATATATATATATATATATATATATATATATATATATATATATATATATATATATATATATACTTACATTGAACTCAGTGTTGCACAACCAGGTGGCGCTGCCACCCACAGGGAAGCAGCCAAATCCCGTAAGTATAGAGAACTGGATCACCACTACAATTTTGTCCCCATTGCTTCTGAGACACTCGGCGCCTGGGGTAAAAGTGCTACCAGTTTTTTGAAGGAACTGGGTTCTAGGCTCATTGAAACAACAAGGGACCCTAGAGCTGCCTGCTTTCTTTTCCAGCGCCTCAGCGTGGCGATACAGAGGGGAAATGCGCACTGCATCCAGGGTTCCTGCCCGCCATCTGAGGAGCTGGAGGAACTCGACAACTTATGATAACCATCTTTGTAACCTATATGTAACTCCTTTTTTGTAACAAAGTTCAAATAAAGCAAATATATATGTGTACATACAAAAGAATGGGGGTGGTAGGAGAAGAAAATATTAGTGTTCAGTGAGACACCACAAGGTCTCCTCTGAATACGTTTTATTTTCTTCTCCGAGGCTATGGGTCCCCACATTGGCACCAGAGGTGGTACCCTCACAAACTTTTTTATATATACATATATATTTATGTCGTACCTAGTAGCCAGAACTCACTTTTTGGCCTACTATGCAATGCCCGATTTGCCTAATAAGCCAAGTTTTTCTGAATTAATATATTTTCTCAATTTTTTTTCTTATGAAATGATAAAGCTACCCATTTTAATATGTATTAGGTAATTTTTTTTTCATTGGAGTTAAAATTAACGTAGATATATGACCGAACCTAACCAACCCTACCTAACCTAACCTAACCTACCTTTATAGGTTAGGTTAGGTTAGGTAGCCGAAAATGTTAGGTTAGGTTAGGTTAGGTAGGTTAGGTTGTCGAAAAACAATTAATTCATGAAAACTTGGCCTATTAGGCAAATCGGGCCTTGCATAGTAGGCTGAGAAGTGCGTTCTGGCTACTAGGTACGACATATATATATATATATATATATATATATATATATATATATATATATATATATATATATATATATATATATATATATATATATATATATCTCTTGAATATGACCGCATATTCTGTATTTACTATCTTCTGATTTAGGGCTTCTATCCCTCTAACTATTTTCTTAGCATCAGGGCTTAGCTAAGAAAATAGTTAGAGGGATAGAAGCCCTAAATCAGAAGATAGTAAATACAGAATATGCGGTCATATTCAATGAGACATGTGTAAAAGAAAACCTGCTGCCAGTATACACCAATATATATATATATATATATATATATATATATACTATATATATATATATATATATATATATATATATATATGTCGTACCTAGTAGCCAGAACTCACTTTTTGGCCTACTATGCAAGGCCCGATTTGCCTAATAAGCCAACTTTACCTGAATTAATAAATTTTCTATAATTTTTTTCTTATGAAATGATAAAGCTACCCATTTCGTTATGTATGAGGTCAATGTTTTTTTATTGGAGTAAGAATTAATATAGATATATGACTGAACCTAACCAACCCTACCTAACCTAATCTACCCTAGCTTTATAGGTTAGGTTAGGTTAGGTAGCCGAAAAAGTTAGGTTAGGTTAGGTTAGGTAGGTTAGGTAGTCGAAAAACAATTAATTCATGAAAACTTGGCCTATTAGGCAAATCGGGCCTTGCATAGTAGGCTGAGAAGTGCGTTCTGGCTACTAGGTACGACATATATATATATATACTTAAGCCACCTTTTGGGTGGCTTAATCTTCATCAATCAATCAATCACCATTTGGTCAAGGAGACATCTCCCGTTACGCAGGGTGCAGTCGCACCTCCACAGATTTCCGGTATCATTTATTGATACTTGTAATGGCTCAAAAGGGCCACCACTTACGAGCTATTCATGCCCGTGCCACCTTTCGGTTGGCTTAATCTTCATCAATCAATCCATTTGGTCCACACGGGAGACGTCTCCCGTCACGCAGGGTGCAGTCGCACCTCCACAGATCTCCAGTATCTTCTATTGACACTAATAATGGCTCAAAAAGGCGACCACTTACGGGCTATTCATGCCCGTGCCACCTTTTGGGTGGCTTAATCCTCATCAATCAATCAATTTATTTTGTAGGAAATGGGAGACATCTCCCGTCACGCAGGGTGCAGTCGCACCTCAACAGATCTCCAGTATCCTCTATTGACACTAATAATGGCTCAAAAAGGCGACCACTTACGGGCTATTCATGCCCGTGCCACCTTTTGGGTGGCTTAATCTTCATCAATCAATCAATTTATTTTCGCTTGAGAATGAACTATGGAGGTTCGAAACGTTGTGCAATTTGTATAAATAAGTGTAATACATGCTATAGTAATCAACATTTTTTATTCACCTTGAAATAACGAAAATGAGTTTTGAGAACTCCTCTTTCAGTTAATCCCTGATGCTAGGAAAATAATTAGAGGGATAGAAGCCCTAAACCAGAAGATAGTAAATACTGAATATGCGGCCATATACAAAGAGACATGTTTAAAAGAAAACCTGCTGCCAGTATACAGCAATATATATATATATATATATATATATATATATATATATATATATATATATATATATATATATATATATATATATATATATATATATGTCGTACCTAGTAGCCAGAACGCACTTGTCAGCGTACTATGCAAGGCCCGATTTGCCTAATAGGCCAAGTTTTCATGAATTAATTATTTTTCGACAACCTAACCAACCTCACCTAACCTTACCTAACATTTTCGGCTACCTAACCTAACCTAACCTATAAAGATAGGTTAGGTTAGGTAGGGTTGGTTAGGTTCGGTCATATATCTACGTTAATTTTAACTCCAATGAAAAAAAATTGACCTCATACATAATGAAATGGGTAGCTTAATCATTTCATAAGAAAAAAATTAGAGAAAATCTATTAATTCAGAAAAACTTGGCTTATTAGGCAAATCGGGCATTGCATAGTAGGCCAAAAAGTGAGTTCTGGCTACTAGGTACGACATATATATATATATATATATATATATATATATATATATATATATATATATATATATATATATATATATATATATGTCGTACCTAGTAGCCAGAACGCACTTCTCAGCCTACTATGCAAGGCCCGATTTGCCTAATAAGCCAAGTTTTCATGAATTAATATATTTTCTCTATTTTTTTTCTTATGAAATGATAAAGCAACCCATTTCATTTTGTATGAGGTCAATTTTTTTTTATTGGAGTTAACATTAACGTAGATATATGACCGAACCTAACCAACCCTACCTAACCTAACCTAACCTATCTTTATAGGTTAGGTTAGGTTAGGTAGCCGAAAAAGTTAGGTTAGGTTAGGTTAGGTAGGTTAGGTAGTCGAAAAACAATTAATTCGTGAAAACTTGGCTTATTAGGCAAATCGGGCCTTGCATAGTAGGCTCAGAAGTGCGTTCTGGCTACTAGGTACGACATATATATATATATATATATATATATATATATATATATATATATATATATATATATATATATATATATATATATATATATATATATATATATATATATATATATATTATATATATATATATATATATATATATATATATATATATATATTATATATATATATATATATATATATATATATATATATATATATATATATATATATATATATATATTATATATATATATATATATATATATATATATATATATATATATATATATATATATATATATATATATATATATATATATATATATATATATATATATATATATATATATATATTATATATATATATATATATATATATATATATATATATATATATATATATATATATATATATATATATATATATATATATATATTTATTGAGAACGCACTTCTCAGCCTACTATGCAAGGACCGATTTGCCTAATAAGCCAAGTTTTCATGAATAAATTGTTTTTCGACTACCTAACCTACCTAACCAAACCTAACCTAATTTTTTCGGCTACCTAACCTAACCTAACCTATAAAGATAGGTTAGGTTAGGTTAGGTAGCGTTGGTTAGGTTCGGTCAGATACCTACGTTAATTTTAACTCCAATAAAAAAAATGACCTCATACATAATGAAATGGGTAGCTTTATCATTTCATAATAAAAAAATTAGAGAAAATATATTAATTCAGGAAAACTTGGCTTATTAGGCAAATCGGGCCTTGCATAGTAGGCCGAGTACGACGTTCTGGCTACTAGGTACAACATTTATATATATGTCGTACCTAGTAGCCAGAATGCACTTCTCAGCCTACTATGCAAGGCCCAATTTGCCTAATAAGCCAAGTTTTCATGAATTAATTATTTTTCGACTATCTAACCTACCTAACCTAACCTAACCTAACTTTTTCCGCTACCTAACCTAACCTAACCTATAAAGATAGGTTAGGTTAGGTTCGGTCATATATCTACGTTAATTTTAAATCAAATAAAAAAAATTGACCTTTTACATAATGAAATGGGTAGCTTTATCATTTCATAAGAAAAAAATTAGAGAAAATATATTAATTCAGGAAAACTTGGCTTATTAGGCAAATTGGGTGTTGCATAGTAGGCCGAGAAGTGCGTTCTGGCTACTAGGTACGACATATATGTATATATGTATATATGTATATATGTATATATGTATATATGTATGTATATATATATATATATATATATATATATATATATATATATATATATATATATATATATATATATATATATATATATATATATATATACGACATTTTTTAAGCACCCTGAATGGGTCCATTAAAAGTTCTTTGTCCACTTAGTCCGTCCCTGGGGATTTGTTTGGTTTGAGTTCCCTATTTCTTCAATGACATCCTCCATGGCATGGTAACTGCTAAACTCGTCAACCTGTCCTCGTCCCAACACACATAGACTTGTTTGGCTGAAGGCTGAAGTTCCTCTTTAGTAAATGCAGATATAAAATATATATTAAAAATACTACTCATCTCTTTGTCATTATCTGTTATCTGACCAATCTTAACTTTTAATGGACCTATCCTTTCACTAATCTTTGTTGGAATTAACTGAAAAAACTTTAGGATTTGTCTTTGCTTGCCCTGCTATGGGAACTTCATAATTTCTTTTTGCCCTCGTTATCTCTGTTTTTTAAGGTGCATGTGGAGACTTTTCCAAATATAAAATATAGTACAAAGTTTTCCCGTTATTTGGCGTCAGCGTCGTAAAAATTTCATCCCTATATGTTAAGAAATGGATTTTTTTACGATTTGTTTTAAATAAATGCGTGCGCGAAGAGCAGCTACCGGAACTGGTAACACCTCCTTCATTTTGTTTCTTAGACTCCTACTGTTCGTATGAAATATAACTTATGTATATTGTAAATGTACCAGAACTAGGATAAAGTTCAGACAGCGTCGTAAAATTTCATCCCTATATGTTAAGAAATGGATTTTTTACGATTTTTATTAAATGCGTGCGCGAAGAGCAGCTACCGGTACTGGAAACACCTCCTTCATTTTGCATCTTAGACTCCTACTGTTTGTGTGAAATATAACTTAAGTATATTGTTAATATACCTGACTGAACTATGATAAAATAGAATGATAGCATATTTGTTAAACATGAATGACCGTTAGCAAAACCACGTTGTGAATCATTAATTAATCGTTTTTCAAGATGAAGAGGAATGGCTTTTGCAATTATCGATTCAAGAAATTTTCCAAAAATATACGTTAGGCTAATTGGGCAAATGCTCGAAGCAAGTGATATATCTTTTTTTTCGCAAAATGGTTCCATCCACGACTCCGGCACTGAATAGCAATATGCCAGACATGGTCCTCATCTTTTCCCTTAGGCCACAGAATGGAAGTGAGGGAATTTGATTATTTTTAAATGAAGAATAGTTACCGTTGGTTTGAGAAAGCAAATATTGAAATGGAAATTTTGAAACTTTCCATACGCCTTAATGTAAAGGTATACTTCTAATTATGTGCAGTGGCTAAAGAAAAGATAACTTCAGATTCAAAGAAATTTGGATACACGCTATTATAAAGTCAAGTACATAAATACTAAACATATATTCATGTAAATAACTACAACATCAAGTGGAACATCATTATGTAACATTATGTAACATCATTATCGTTATGTAAGACCGGTTCTTACATTAGTTAAATACCTGCCTACTGTTGTAAATTTACTTGTTAGACTTGTCTAATAGCAGTGTAAATAAAAACAGGTAGATTTTTTTATTGTTTTATTTTAGGACTTAAACTTCAGATTTAGGAATTACGTGCATAAATAATGTTGATTCCAGAAGTAACTCCTGCCTTAGTACCAACCATATGCCATATGTACCAACTTTACATATGGGTGCTACTAAGGATTGGTACAGTGACCCGTGTTGGTAATATGACGGACCATGCACATGATGCCGGCAGTGGTCTCCACCAGAGTGCTGCTAATATTGCTCTCTGAATGAAGAAGTCCATATCTCCCTTTATAAGGGAGATCAATGGTATATAAGAACCTATTCTGTGCCTCGGGTGCCAAGTCTTCAGAGGTTAGACCGTACAGTGGTCCTGATTCGCCTATCTCATAATTCATGTGTCCACGAGACGTATAGCTCACGGCATGCGCAAATACCATAGCCAGAGTTTCGTGTTCCTGGATGTTTGCTGGAGGAATGTCATTCCGCAACACAGGATAAACGATCGACTGGCCATAGCCTCGGAAAGCTATGAATAGGTTTATACCACCACCCACTGTTTCCATGATTGCTTGGAGACCTTTGGTTTCTGGTTCAGTGAAGGGTGTGACGCCTTTGTAAGTCTCGCTACACGGGTCAACTGGCGTGCTGAAGCTCCATTCCAAGTCCAAGTCACGGATCAGGCTCACTCCTTTGCACCCTCTATCAAGGTGGGTCCGGCGATTCTTTCTCCACAGCCTAGAGTAAACAATAATGTTAGAATCATGACAATGAATTTTTTTTTAGAAACTAACCGTGAGGTTGGTATTATTTCCCATAATAAACTGCTATATGTATTATCTCATTACTAGTCACGACTTGGGATACACACGCTTCTGGGCAATAATGTGCAAAGTGTATTGTAAAACTGCAGGGGGTCTTTTATGACGTGTTCACTGTGCGAGGTTGTGTGGCATGAACACTGCACGGTGTTGCATATCACGTACACCGTTGACTGACCTGGCACTCTCGGAGGTGAAGGTGTAATGATAGCCGTCCGGGTTGACGACAGGCACGATGTACCACTCCGTCCTCTTCAGCAGGTCTCGCCAAGACTCGTCTGTAATCAGCAGGTTCAGGATATACATAGAGACAACAGGAGAGATCCATTCGCGAGCATGGATACCTGAAACAACGGGATAGAGATTGGGAAATAATTAGCTATTATTTCATATTGTCACTTATCATTATCTTACTTATAATTGTTATATACACAATTACAATTATTATTGCCAACTTTATTGGCTATTCAGGACGAACAAGCTCCTCTCTCTTACCAGCTTCGATCCAGATCTTTGTCTTGGATTCATCGGAGAATGGATCTGTGACTTTAATCACCTGGACTTGGCGCCCCTCCTCCGTGGTGGCTGCCGTTAGCACCTGCACGAAGCAGCCTCCCATCTCCTTCACCCAATTTACGAACTTCTCGACGTCTTCCGTATTGTGGTAAACGTTCCAATCCATCTGATGTTCTGTGGGATTCGTTGGGTTATAATATAAAAACTGTAAACCTTATGCAATATATCATTAACAACATATTGTATGAGGTATTAAAATCTATTGTTCTAGTTTTTTTTAAATTTATGACAATAAGAAAGAGGATTTCCAAAGTTTGTTAGCAAACATCTCAGATATTCGTGAAGTATATGGACAGTTTAAATTCTACTTTACTTCAATCAAATTTATTTATATACTCAATTATATGCAAATTGGGTATTTGAGCGGGCATGTATTTACCTCTGTTGTTTTTGGTTGTCTCCATAAAAAGCCGCTCCTGCTGCACCAGAATCATCACATCCTCAACCTCCACCCAGTACCGTATCTCTGAGGACTCCAGCACCTGCTGTACCAACGTACTCCAGGTCGAGCTTACCAGAATCTACAAAGATGATGCATGATTACGAGTGGCCCTCCAAGATACTATAAATGACATAACCACACACATGAAAACGAAGCAACGACAACGTTTCGGCCAAGTATATACACAATTCATGCAAGAAAGTTGTCTGACAGCAAACAGTTCACTTACCTGGGCGTGGGTTGTATTGTCGCCCCAAATATCGACGTAACCGCCGTTTTCTAGTTCCCGGATCACTTCGTTAGATTTTAACACGTCAACACTCCACATCTGTCCACAAACAAAATGTTAGATAAAACCTCTACATTTTTGTGCCACAACCCACAACAGTTTCCGACTTCACGGGTACCTATATACTGTTAGATACTGTTAGACAAATCCCAAAGGTTTTCATATAAAAGAAAGATTAATCAATTTACATGGAAATATATGTCTGCTGATACTGATGGATGCCCACTACTCTCGTAAAAGAAAACTAAACTTCAGTATGCATTAAAAATTGAAAACTAAAGAAAACTAAACTTCAGTATGCATTAAAAATTGTTTCGTATAAATAATGCCTTACGTTGTTGAAAGAATGACTCTTAAAATTCAAAACCAATAGACAGTATTAATGGCGTAAATCACGAAGTAATTACCACGAGATAAATAATGAAAGAAACTCACCTGAATGCTTGCGTCGCCCTGGACGAGCGTAGCCAAACACAAGCAAAACACAGCCAAAACAGGCAGCATCTTGGAATACAACAAGCACTGCGGAGACACAAGTACCTAAACCTTTAATTCTTGGTGACACTAAGACACAGAAGCACAAGATGCGAGATTATGCTTCCAGTCGCAGCTTATATTGGCCGCGGGAGGGTAAAGGTGAGGTTGTAGGGACAGGTGTAATTGGTTCCGCCAGAGTAACGGGTAACTTTATTAAAATATTCAATTTACTGAAAGGGGTATAACAAAAGGAATATAAATAAAGCTGTAAATATAAGAGCAGTTAGTAAATTGGATAATGTTTGATTTAGAAAATACCTGGGTAATAGTGGTTTAGAAATGTGATAGTATATTTCAGGAAAAAATTATCATGCCGGATATTGGATCGCTGGAGTGTTTCAAGAGGTTTCTAAATCTAAACTTATCAAATTTATACCCATTGTTTCGTGTTCTGTCTTGTGTTGATACTTTTAATACCGTATTAATATCCCCATTGTTATATCTATTCATCCACTTGTAAACCTCTATGTCACAACTGACTCTTCGCCTTTCCAGTGAATGCAATTTAAGCTTTGTTAATCTTTTTTCATACGAAAGAACACTTGACTCAACACTTGAATCAAACAAGGGATCCTACGTCCATAATGTTATCCGATAATTGGTTCTACAAATCGACAACCTGCTACCGTACCAGTATTAACCCTGGTCCCTCCTAAATTTAAACTTATCTAATTTATTTCATAAGAACATAAGCATGAAGGTAACTGCAGAAGGCCTGTTGGCCCATACGAGGTGGCTCTTATTGATATCCACCCAGTCTCATTCATTTATATGTCTAACCTATCCTTGAAACAATCAAGGTATCCTACTTCTATCATGTTACGCGGTAATTGGTTCCAAAAATCAACATCCATGGTACTGAACCAGTATTTACCCAGGTCTTTCCTAAATCTAAATTTATCCAATATATACCCATTGTTTTGTTTGGTTTTGCGTTGATAATTTTAATACTCTATAAATATTCCCTTTGTTATGTCCATTCATCCACGTTTACACTTCACTAATTTCAACCCTATCCTCACTTCTCTGGAGAATGTGAGTTATCCTTTTTTCAATTTTTTTTTTGTCATTTGAAAAGTTTCTAATTTGTGGGATTACCTGTCTCATCATACGCTGGACGCGTTCTACTAAATTTCAGTCACTTTTCCTGTGAGGAGCAGTCACAGTGAGAGGGTTTGTTAGTTGGAGTTCTGTTTGGGCTTTGATTCTAAGAGCATAAGAACTTAACAACAAAGGTAACTGCAGAAGGCCTATTGACCCACACGAGGCACTAATATTTATAACCACCCTATCCCACTCACATCCCTCTGGAGGAGCCAATCTGCAAGTCCTTCGCACATACTATGTACAGGCAGTCAGTTCAGTGATCGATTATGCAGCACCTGCACTCACAAATCTATCACACCAACAGTGGAAAAAGCTTGAAGTTGCCCAAAACAATGCTATGAGAGCCGCACTGGGAGCCTCCATGTGGACCAGGCTTGAAACACTTAGACTGGAGACGGGTTTGCCCTCTCTACAGGAAAGAATATCTCAAAGGACAGCTACAATTATCAGTAAGATAATTATTTCTTCTGATCCAATCCCAGTACGGCAGGCCTTGGTGGTTGGACTACGCCAAAACAATGGAAACTCTTGGGCTGCAAGAGCAGGAAAAGTCCTAAACAGACTACATTTAAAAAGCATGATTCTCGATAGAGAGGGTGATCATCCACACCCAAACTACACTCTTGCTGCACCGTGGGACGAGCCTACTTTCAAAATAGTAATAGAAAGTCTCCCAATGAAAAGGCTGCCTATGATCCGACAATCCTAAGGCGCATAATAGAAGAGCAAATGTATAGCATAGCAGTAGCAGGAGCCACCCACATCTTCACAGACGGATCGGTTGACACAGAATATGAGAGTGCTGGCGCTGCTCTTTGCACGGCCAGCATACAGGCATATTGGAGACTGGGAGGACTAGTATCATCAACCCAAACTGAGCTGTTTGCCATACAACAGGCATTCGCATATGTGATTGCACAAAACACTCAAAATGCAATCATACACACAGACTCAAAAGCTGCACTTCAAATACTAGGACAAAAACAGTAGAAAGATAACGTGGAAATAATTACCACCATTTTGTATCTTGGAGCAGTCGCTAAAGGCAAAGGACTCAACATAACCTTGAACTGGATCCCATCCCATATTGGAATCCCATTAAATGAGAAAGCTGATGAAATTGCTAAACTGGCAACTCGTCATCCAGAGATAGATAAAACAATTCAACCCAGCCTAGAGAACATTAAAAACATCATCACCAAAAAGCTCTCACACCTCAACAAAGCCTACCTACACCCNATATATATATATATATATATATATATATATATATATATATATATATATATATATATATATATATATTTATTGAGAACGCACTTCTCAGCCTACTATGCAAGGACCGATTTGCCTAATAAGCCAAGTTTTCATGAATAAATTGTTTTTCGACTACCTAACCTACCTAACCAAACCTAACCTAATTTTTTCGGCTACCTAACCTAACCTAACCTATAAAGATAGGTTAGGTTAGGTTAGGTAGCGTTGGTTAGGTTCGGTCAGATACCTACGTTAATTTTAACTCCAATAAAAAAAATGACCTCATACATAATGAAATGGGTAGCTTTATCATTTCATAATAAAAAAATTAGAGAAAATATATTAATTCAGGAAAACTTGGCTTATTAGGCAAATCGGGCCTTGCATAGTAGGCCGAGTACGACGTTCTGGCTACTAGGTACAACATTTATATATATGTCGTACCTAGTAGCCAGAATGCACTTCTCAGCCTACTATGCAAGGCCCAATTTGCCTAATAAGCCAAGTTTTCATGAATTAATTATTTTTCGACTATCTAACCTACCTAACCTAACCTAACCTAACTTTTTCCGCTACCTAACCTAACCTAACCTATAAAGATAGGTTAGGTTAGGTTCGGTCATATATCTACGTTAATTTTAAATCAAATAAAAAAAAATTGACCTCATACATAATGAAATGGGTAGCTTTATCATTTCATAAGAAAAAAATTAGAGAAAATATATTAATTCAGGAAAACTTGGCTTATTAGGCAAATTGGGTGTTGCATAGTAGGCCGAGAAGTGCGTTCTGGCTACTAGGTACGACATATATGTATATATGTATATATATATATGTATATATGTATATATGTATATATGTATATATGTATATATATATATATATATATATATATATATATATATATATATATATATATATATATATATATATATATATATATATATACGACATTTTTTAAGCACCCTGAATGGGTCCATTAAAAGTTCTTTGTCCACTTAGTCCGTCCCTGGGGATTTGTTTGGTTTGAGTTCCCTATTTCTTCAATGACATCCTCCATGGCATGGTAACTGCTAAACTCGTCAACCTGTCCTCGTCCCAACACACATAGACTTGTTTGGCTGAAGGCTGAAGTTCCTCTTTAGTAAATGCAGATATAAAATATATATTAAAATACTACTCATCTCTTTGTCATTATCTGTTATCTGACCAATCTTAACTTTTAATGGACCTATCCTTTCACTAATCTTTGTTGGAATTAACTGAAAAAACTTTAGGATTTGTCTTTGCTTGCCCTGCTATGGGAACTTCATAATTTCTTTTTGCCCTCGTTATCTCTGTTTTTTAAGGTGCATGTGGAGACTTTTCCAAATATAAAATATAGTACAAAGTTTTCCCGTTATTTGGCGTCAGCGTCGTAAAAATTTCATCCCTATATGTTAAGAAATGGATTTTTTTACGATTTGTTTTAAATAAATGCGTGCGCGAAGAGCAGCTACCGGAACTGGTAACACCTCCTTCATTTTGTTTCTTAGACTCCTACTGTTCGTATGAAATATAACTTATGTATATTGTAAATGTACCAGAACTAGGATAAAGTTCAGACAGCGTCGTAAAATTTCATCCCTATATGTTAAGAAATGGATTTTTTACGATTTTTATTAAATGCGTGCGCGAAGAGCAGCTACCGGTACTGGAAACACCTCCTTCATTTTGCATCTTAGACTCCTACTGTTTGTGTGAAATATAACTTAAGTATATTGTTAATATACCTGACTGAACTATGATAAAATAGAATGATAGCATATTTGTTAAACATGAATGACCGTTAGCAAAACCACGTTGTGAATCATTAATTAATCGTTTTTCAAGATGAAGAGGAATGGCTTTTGCAATTATCGATTCAAGAAATTTTCCAAAAATATACGTTAGGCTAATTGGGCAAATGCTCGAAGCAAGTGATATATCTTTTTTTTCGCAAAATGGTTCCATCCACGACTCCGGCACTGAATAGCAATATGCCAGACATGGTCCTCATCTTTTCCCTTAGGCCACAGAATGGAAGTGAGGGAATTTGATTATTTTTAAATGAAGAATAGTTACCGTTGGTTTGAGAAAGCAAATATTGAAATGGAAATTTTGAAACTTTCCATACGCCTTAATGTAAAGGTATACTTCTAATTATGTGCAGTGGCTAAAGAAAAGATAACTTCAGATTCAAAGAAATTTGGATACACGCTATTATAAAGTCAAGTACATAAATACTAAACATATATTCATGTAAATAACTACAACATCAAGTGGAACATCATTATGTAACATTATGTAACATCATTATCGTTATGTAAGACCGGTTCTTACATTAGTTAAATACCTGCCTACTGTTGTAAATTTACTTGTTAGACTTGTCTAATAGCAGTGTAAATAAAAACAGGTAGATTTTTTTATTGTTTTATTTTAGGACTTAAACTTCAGATTTAGGAATTACGTGCATAAATAATGTTGATTCCAGAAGTAACTCCTGCCTTAGTACCAACCATATGCCATATGTACCAACTTTACATATGGGTGCTACTAAGGATTGGTACAGTGACCCGTGTTGGTAATATGACGGACCATGCACATGATGCCGGCAGTGGTCTCCACCAGAGTGCTGCTAATATTGCTCTCTGAATGAAGAAGTCCATATCTCCCTTTATAAGGGAGATCAATGGTATATAAGAACCTATTCTGTGCCTCGGGTGCCAAGTCTTCAGAGGTTAGACCGTACAGTGGTCCTGATTCGCCTATCTCATAATTCATGTGTCCACGAGACGTATAGCTCACGGCATGCGCAAATACCATAGCCAGAGTTTCGTGTTCCTGGATGTTTGCTGGAGGAATGTCATTCCGCAACACAGGATAAACGATCGACTGGCCATAGCCTCGGAAAGCTATGAATAGGTTTATACCACCACCCACTGTTTCCATGATTGCTTGGAGACCTTGGTTTCTGGTTCAGTGAAGGGTGTGACGCCTTTGTAAGTCTCGCTACACGGGTCAACTGGCGTGCTGAAGCTCCATTCCAAGTCCAAGTCACGGATCAGGCTCACTCCTTTGCACCCTCTATCAAGGTGGGTCCGGCGATTCTTTCTCCACAGCCTAGAGTAAACAATAATGTTAGAATCATGACAATGAATTTTTTTTTAGAAACTAACCGTGAGGTTGGTATTATTTCCCATAATAAACTGCTATATGTATTATCTCATTACTAGTCACGACTTGGGATACACACGCTTCTGGGCAATAATGTGCAAAGTGTATTGTAAAACTGCAGGGGGTCTTTTATGACGTGTTCACTGTGCGAGGTTGTGTGGCATGAACACTGCACGGTGTTGCATATCACGTACACCGTTGACTGACCTGGCACTCTCGGAGGTGAAGGTGTAATGATAGCCGTCCGGGTTGACGACAGGCACGATGTACCACTCCGTCCTCTTCAGCAGGTCTCGCCAAGACTCGTCTGTAATCAGCAGGTTCAGGATATACATAGAGACAACAGGAGAGATCCATTCGCGAGCATGGATACCTGAAACAACGGGATAGAGATTGGGAAATAATTAGCTATTATTTCATATTGTCACTTATCATTATCTTACTTATAATTGTTATATACACAATTACAATTATTATTGCCAACTTTATTGGCTATTCAGGACGAACAAGCTCCTCTCTCTTACCAGCTTCGATCCAGATCTTTGTCTTGGATTCATCGGAGAATGGATCTGTGACTTTAATCACCTGGACTTGGCGCCCCTCCTCCGTGGTGGCTGCCGTTAGCACCTGCACGAAGCAGCCTCCCATCTCCTTCACCCAATTTACGAACTTCTCGACGTCTTCCGTATTGTGGTAAACGTTCCAATCCATCTGATGTTCTGTGGGATTCGTTGGGTTATAATATAAAAACTGTAAACCTTATGCAATATATCATTAACAACATATTGTATGAGGTATTAAAATCTATTGTTCTAGTTTTTTTTAAATTTATGACAATAAGAAAGAGGATTTCCAAAGTTTGTTAGCAAACATCTCAGATATTCGTGAAGTATATGGACAGTTTAAATTCTACTTTACTTCAATCAAATTTATTTATATACTCAATTATATGCAAATTGGGTATTTGAGCGGGCATGTATTTACCTCTGTTGTTTTTGGTTGTCTCCATAAAAAGCCGCTCCTGCTGCACCAGAATCATCACATCCTCAACCTCCACCCAGTACCGTATCTCTGAGGACTCCAGCACCTGCTGTACCAACGTACTCCAGGTCGAGCTTACCAGAATCTACAAAGATGATGCATGATTACGAGTGGCCCTCCAAGATACTATAAATGACATAACCACACACATGAAAACGAAGCAACGACAACGTTTCGGCCAAGTATATACACAATTCATGCAAGAAAGTTGTCTGACAGCAAACAGTTCACTTACCTGGGCGTGGGTTGTATTGTCGCCCCAAATATCGACGTAACCGCCGTTTTCTAGTTCCCGGATCACTTCGTTAGATTTTAACACGTCAACACTCCACATCTGTCCACAAACAAATGTTAGATAAAACCTCTACATTTTTGTGCCACAACCCACAACAGTTTCCGACTTCACGGGTACCTATATACTGTTAGATACTGTTAGACAAATCCCAAAGGTTTTCATATAAAAGAAAGATTAATCAATTTACATGGAAATATATGTCTGCTGATACTGATGGATGCCCACTACTCTCGTAAAAGAAAACTAAACTTCAGTATGCATTAAAAATTGAAAACTAAAGAAAACTAAACTTCAGTATGCATTAAAAATTGTTTCGTATAAATAATGCCTTACGTTGTTGAAAGAATGACTCTTAAAATTCAAAACCAATAGACAGTATTAATGGCGTAAATCACGAAGTAATTACCACGAGATAAATAATGAAAGAAACTCACCTGAATGCTTGCGTCGCCCTGGACGAGCGTAGCCAAACACAAGCAAAACACAGCCAAAACAGGCAGCATCTTGGAATACAACAAGCACTGCGGAGACACAAGTACCTAAACCTTTAATTCTTGGTGACACTAAGACACAGAAGCACAAGATGCGAGATTATGCTTCCAGTCGCAGCTTATATTGGCCGCGGGAGGGTAAAGGTGAGGTTGTAGGGACAGGTGTAATTGGTTCCGCCAGAGTAACGGGTAACTTTATTAAAATATTCAATTTACTGAAAGGGGTATAACAAAAGGAATATAAATAAAGCTGTAAATATAAGAGCAGTTAGTAAATTGGATAATGTTTGATTTAGAAAATACCTGGGTAATAGTGGTTTAGAAATGTGATAGTATATTTCAGGAAAAAATTATCATACCGGATATTGGATCGCTGGAGTGTTTCAAGAGGTTTCTAAATCTAAACTTATCAAATTTATACCCATTGTTTCGTGTTCTGTCTTGTGTTGATACTTTTAATACCGTATTAATATCCCCATTGTTATATCTATTCATCCACTTGTAAACCTCTATGTCACAACTGACTCTTCGCCTTTCCAGTGAATGCAATTTAAGCTTTGTTAATCTTTTTTCATACGAAAGAACACTTGACTCAACACTTGAATCAAACAAGGGATCCTACGTCCATAATGTTATCCGATAATTGGTTCTACAAATCGACAACCTGCTACCGTACCAGTATTAACCCTGGTCCCTCCTAAATTTAAACTTATCTAATTTATTTCATAAGAACATAAGCATGAAGGTAACTGCAGAAGGCCTGTTGGCCCATACGAGGTGGCTCTTATTGATATCCACCCAGTCTCATTCATTTATATGTCTAACCTATCCTTGAAACAATCAAGGTATCCTACTTCTATCATGTTACGCGGTAATTGGTTCCAAAAATCAACATCCATGGTACTGAACCAGTATTTACCCAGGTCTTTCCTAAATCTAAATTTATCCAATATATACCCATTGTTTTGTTTGGTTTTGCGTTGATAATTTTAATACTCTATAAATATTCCCTTTGTTATGTCCATTCATCCACGTTTACACTTCACTAATTTCAACCCTATCCTCACTTCTCTGGAGAATGTGAGTTATCCTTTTTTCAATTTTTTTTTTGTCATTTGAAAAGTTTCTAATTTGTGGGATTACCTGTCTCATCATACGCTGGACGCGTTCTACTAAATTTCAGTCACTTTTCCTGTGAGGAGCAGTCACAGTGAGAGGGTTTGTTAGTTGGAGTTCTGTTTGGGCTTTGATTCTAAGAGCATAAGAACTTAACAACAAAGGTAACTGCAGAAGGCCTATTGACCCACACGAGGCACTAATATTTATAACCACCCTATCCCACTCACATCCCTCTGGAGGAGCCAATCTGCAAGTCCTTCGCACATACTATGTACAGGCAGTCAGTTCAGTGATCGATTATGCAGCACCTGCACTCACAAATCTATCACACCAACAGTGGAAAAAGCTTGAAGTTGCCCAAAACAATGCTATGAGAGCCGCACTGGGAGCCTCCATGTGGACCAGGCTTGAAACACTTAGACTGGAGACGGGTTTGCCCTCTCTACAGGAAAGAATATCTCAAAGGACAGCTACAATTATCAGTAAGATAATTATTTCTTCTGATCCAATCCCAGTACGGCAGGCCTTGGTGGTTGGACTACGCCAAAACAATGGAAACTCTTGGGCTGCAAGAGCAGGAAAAGTCCTAAACAGACTACATTTAAAAAGCATGATTCTCGATAGAGAGGGTGATCATCCACACCCAAACTACACTCTTGCTGCACCGTGGGACGAGCCTACTTTCAAAATAGTAATAGAAAGTCTCCCAATGAAAAAGGCTGCCTATGATCCGACAATCCTAAGGCGCATAATAGAAGAGCAAATGTATAGCATAGCAGTAGCAGGAGCCACCCACATCTTCACAGACGGATCGGTTGACACAGAATATGAGAGTGCTGGCGCTGCTCTTTGCACGGCCAGCATACAGGCATATTGGAGACTGGGAGGACTAGTATCATCAACCCAAACTGAGCTGTTTGCCATACAACAGGCATTCGCATATGTGATTGCACAAAACACTCAAAATGCAATCATACACACAGACTCAAAAGCTGCACTTCAAATACTAGGACAAAAACAGTAGAAAGATAACGTGGAAATAATTACCACCATTTTGTATCTTGGAGCAGTCGCTAAAGGCAAAGGACTCAACATAACCTTGAACTGGATCCCATCCCATATTGGAATCCCATTAAATGAGAAAGCTGATGAAATTGCTAAACTGGCAACTCGTCATCCAGAGATAGATAAAACAATTCAACCCAGCCTAGAGAACATTAAAAACATCATCACCAAAAAGCTCTCACACCTCAACAAAGCCTACCTACACCAGAGAATAGCTGAAGGTTCGCCCTCTGCAACATGTATCTTCAGGCAACCATATTAGAAAGGTTAAATATCCCAAAAGGAATCCACAGGGAAATAGCAGTTAGGTTATATAGACTACGTCTAGGTTACAGATGCAACTGGGAGATTGGTGAACCCCGACAGAGAGAGTGCATCTTCTGCCAAACTGTCACAGAAAAGCCATTACTTCACTATCTTCTGGAATGTGAAGCAACCAACGACCTTAGAAGAGCTTTAAGAGTTCCTGAATCTTGCAGTGGCCACCCTGAAGCCATCAACAGAGCCACTCTCCTGGTCAACAAAGGTGTCCAGCAGCTGTACACCCTCATAAAGACTGTGAAGCAGTGTCCTCCCCCGCGATAACAGCTTAATGATTAAATGCAACCTCAGAATAATAAAAAGAATTACGAAAAAAAATGTACCACTTACGGGCTATTCATGCCCGTGCCACCTCTTGGGTGGCTTAATCTTTATCAATCATCAATCACTCACATCCACTCAAGTCCAACCCGGGCATGAATTCAACCCAAGCTTGAAACAATCGGGGTACCCCCACCTCCACTACGTTTCGTGGTAATTGGTTCCACAAATCCACAACCCTGACACCGAACTCGCATCCACCTAAGTCCTTCCCAAATCTAAACTCATCCAACCCACACCCACTGTTTCGCGCTCGTATCCGCCAACACCATCCAGGTCGTATCTAGTACCTCTGTCATCATTACCTATCCTCAAAAGCTTATATGTGTCAGCATTAAACTGCATCTGCCAATTTTTTGACCATTAGAAAATTCTATTTAGATCCTCTTGAAGTAAAGTGAGTTTTCTCCCCTCCCGATTTTAGTATCAACTGCAAATATTGCTCTTCACACCTGAATCTAAATCATTTATATATATATATATATATATATATATATATATATATATATATATATATATATATATATATATATATATGCGAACAAGCCTGAATGGTCCCCAAGACTATATGCGAATGAAAACTCACACCCCAGAAGTGACTCGAACCCATACTCCCAGGAGCAACGCAACTGGTATGTACAAGACGCCTTAAACCACTTGACCATCACGACCGGACATAATGAGGTGATAGCCGAAGCTATTTGAACCACCTCACCGCCGGCACTCGGATGGTTATCTTGGGCATAGCATTTTACCAAATCACCTCATTCTTTGGGGCACACGTGAGGAACACAAATGCGAACAAGCCTGAATGGTCCCCAGGACTATATGCGAATGAAAACTCACACCCCAGAAGTGACTCGAACCCATACTCCCAGGAGCAACGCAACTGGTATGTACAAGACGCCTTAAACCACTTGACCATCACGACCGGACATAATGAGGTGATAGCCGAAGCTATTTGAACCACCTCACCGCCGGCACTCGGATGGTTATCTTGGGCATAGCATTTTACCAAATCACCTCATTCTTTGGGGCACACGTGAGGAACACAAATGCGAACAAGCCTGAATGGTCCCCAGGACTATATGCGAATGAAAACTCACACCCCAGAAGTGACTCGAACCCATACTCCCAGGAGCAACGCAACTGGTATGTACAAGACGCCTTAAACCACTTGACCATCACGACCGGACATAATGAGGTGATAGCCGAAGCTATTTGAACCACCTCACCGCCGGCACTCGGATGGTTATCTTGGGCATAGCATTTTACCAAATCACCTCATTCTTTGGGGCACACGTGAGGAACACAAATGCGAACAAGCCTGAATGGTCCCCAGGACTATATGCGAATGAAAACTCACACCCCAGAAGTGACTCGAACCCATACTCCCAGGAGCAACGCAACTGGTATGTACAAGACGCCTTAAACCACTTGACCATCACGACCGGACATAATGAGGTGATAGCCGAAGCTATTTGAACCACCTCACCGCCGGCACTGAGGCTATCACCTCATTATGTCCGGTCGTGATGGTCAAGTGGTTTAAGGCGTCTTGTACATACCAGTTGCGTTGCTCCTGGGAGTATGGGTTCGAGTCACTTCTGGGGTGTGAGTTTTCATTCGCATATAGTCCTGGGGACCATTCAGGCTTGTTCGCATTTGTGTTCCTCACGTGTGCCCCAAAGAATGAGGTGATTTGGTAAAATGCTATGCCCAAGATAACCATCCGAGTGCCGGCGGTGAGGTGGTTCAAATAGCTTCGGCTATCACCTCATTATGTCCGGTCGTGATGGTCAAGTGGTTTAAGGCGTCTTGTACATACCAGTTGCGTTGCTCCTGGGAGTATGGGTTCGAGTCACTTCTGGGGTGTGAGTTTTCATTCATATATATATATATATATATATATATATATATATATATATATATATATATATATATATATATATTATATATATATATACTTACATTGAACTCAGTGTTGCACAACCAGGTGGCGCTGCCACCCACAGGGAAGCAGCCAAATCCCGTAAGTATAGAGAACTGGATCACCACTACAATTTTGTCCCCATTGCTTCTGAGACACTCGGCGCCTGGGGTAAAAGTGCTACCAGTTTTTTGAAGGAACTGGGTTCTAGGCTCATTGAAACAACAAGGGACCCTAGAGCTGCCTGCTTTCTTTTCCAGCGCCTCAGCGTGGCGATACAGAGGGGAAATGCGCACTGCATCCAGGGTTCCTGCCCGCCATCTGAGGAGCTGGAGGAACTCGACAACTTATGATAACCATCTTTGTAACCTATATGTAACTCCTTTTTTGTAACAAAGTTCAAATAAAGCAAATATATATGTGTACATACAAAAGAATGGGGGTGGTAGGAGAAGAAAATATTAGTGTTCAGTGAGACACCACAAGGTCTCCTCTGAATACGTTTTATTTTCTTCTCCGAGGCTATGGGTCCCCACATTGGCACCAGAGGTGGTACCCTCACAAACTTTTTTATATATACATATATATTTATGTCGTACCTAGTAGCCAGAACTCACTTTTTGGCCTACTATGCAATGCCCGATTTGCCTAATAAGCCAAGTTTTTCTGAATTAATATATTTTCTCAATTTTTTTTCTTATGAAATGATAAAGCTACCCATTTTAATATGTATTAGGTAATTTTTTTTTCATTGGAGTTAAAATTAACGTAGATATATGACCGAACCTAACCAACCCTACCTAACCTAACCTAACCTACCTTTATAGGTTAGGTTAGGTTAGGTAGCCGAAAATGTTAGGTTAGGTTAGGTTAGGTAGGTTAGGTTGTCGAAAAACAATTAATTCATGAAAACTTGGCCTATTAGGCAAATCGGGCCTTGCATAGTAGGCTGAGAAGTGCGTTCTGGCTACTAGGTACGACATATATATATATATATATATATATATATATATATATATATATATATATATATATATATATATATATATATTATATATATATATATATATGTCGTACCTAGTAGCCAGAACTCACTTTTTGGCCTACTATGCAAGGCCCGATTTGCCTAATAAGCCAACTTTACCTGAATTAATAAATTTTCTATAATTTTTTTCTTATGAAATGATAAAGCTACCCATTTCGTTATGTATGAGGTCAATGTTTTTTTATTGGAGTTAGAATTAATATAGATATATGACTGAACCTAACCAACCCTACCTAACCTAATCTACCCTAGCTTTATAGGTTAGGTAGCCGAAAAAGTTAGGTTAGGTTAGGTTAGGTAGGTTAGGTAGTCGAAAAACAATTAATTCATGAAAACTTGGCCTATTAGGCAAATCGGGCCTTGCATAGTAGGCTGAGAAGTGCGTTCTGGCTACTAGGTACGACATATATATATATATACTTAAGCCACCTTTTGGGTGGCTTAATCTTCATCAATCAATCAATCACCATTTGGTCAAGGAGACATCTCCCGTTACGCAGGGTGCAGTCGCACCTCCACAGATTTCCGGTATCATTTATTGATACTTGTAATGGCTCAAAAGGGCCACCACTTACGAGCTATTCATGCCCGTGCCACCTTTCGGTTGGCTTAATCTTCATCAATCAATCCATTTGGTCCACACGGGAGACGTCTCCCGTCACGCAGGGTGCAGTCGCACCTCCACAGATCTCCAGTATCTTCTATTGACACTAATAATGGCTCAAAAAGGCGACCACTTACGGGCTATTCATGCCCGTGCCACCTTTTGGGTGGCTTAATCCTCATCAATCAATCAATTTATTTTGTAGGAAATGGGAGACATCTCCCGTCACGCAGGGTGCAGTCGCACCTCAACAGATCTCCAGTATCCTCTATTGACACTAATAATGGCTCAAAAAGGCGACCACTTACGGGCTATTCATGCCCGTGCCACCTTTTGGGTGGCTTAATCTTCATCAATCAATCAATTTATTTTCGCTTGAGAATGAACTATGGAGGTTCGAAACGTTGTGCAATTTGTATAAATAAGTGTAATACATGCTATAGTAAACAACATTTTTTATTCACCTTGAAATAACGAAAATGAGTTTGAGAACTCCTCTTTCAGTTAATCCCTGATGCTAGGAAAATAATTAGAGGGATAGAAGCCCTAAACCAGAAGATAGTAAATACTGAATATGCGGCCATATACAAAGAGACATGTTTAAAAGAAAACCTGCTGCCAGTATACAGCAATATATATANCAACGGCTTACTGACTCCTTATGTCCCGTGCAACTTCAGCCTGAAATCCCCGAAGGAATTTGTTGACTTACTGCGGGGAACACGGGCTACAGGATAAGAGCCTCGTTGGACGTAGAATCACTGTTCACCAACGTACCTTGGATGAAACAATCGGGATGATAGTGACCGAGTGTATCGAGACCCGGCCTGTACTCCCCTTGACATGCCAGAAAATATCCTGAGGAAACTACTCCAGCTTGTATAAGGAGGCACCCTTCTTGAGCCCGATGGGCACATGTATAAGCAAGTAGATGGGGTCGCTGGGTTTCTCCCCTAGGCGTCCTGTTTGCAAACTTCTACATGGGTACTATCGAGGGAAAAAGTCTTAGTCGACTTAAACTTGAAACCGCCATATACTGCAGGTATGTTGACGACATTTTTACACAGGTACCTGATGTCAGACATCTGCAGGAGCTGAAAGAAGCGTTTGAGCAGAATTCTGTGTTACGTTTCACTTACGAGATGGAGAAGGATGGGAAGCTGCCCTTTCTAGATGTAACAGTCATGGAAAGGAGCGGAGGTTTCCACACTGCAGTCTACACTAAGGAAACAAACATAGGAATGTGCCTAAATGCCAACAGTGACTGCCCAGATAGGTACAAGAGGAGTGTTGTTAACGCTTATGTCGACCGTGCTCTCAGTCACACCAGAATGGAAGCAAGTCGACGAAGAACTCTGTAGGGTAAGGCAGGTCCTAGTCAACAACGGCTTCTCAATGGTTTCATTGAAGACATCATAAGAAGGAAAGTAGAACGCCATGCAACCTCTGAAGAAACAACTAATACAACACCTATACCCCCTATTAGACTATTTTACAGGAACTTCTTCTCCACCGCTCATAAAACGGAGGAAAGGGTCCTGAAAGATATTGTTAATAGAAATGTTATCCCTACAGACAAAAATCAGAAGATACAACTAACGATTTACTATAAAACCAAAAAACAGCCAGCCTACTAATGAAAAACTCTCCAGACACGGAGCAGAACGCCCTAAAAGTGACAAACGTCGTCTATGCCTTTAAATGTCCACTTGGGGACTGTAAGCCCAAAAACTCAGTATATAGCAAGACAACAACATCTCTTTCCAGGCGTTTAACGATGCATAAGCAACAGGGCTCCATTAAGGAACATATACTCTCTTCCCACAACCAAACCATCACCAGAGAAATCTTAACATAACACAGAAATCATCGATAGGTACAGCGATAGCAGGCGGCTTGACGTCTGCGAGGCACTACACATCAAGAAGTCAACACCAGCAATCAACAGTCAATTAATGCACAACTATTTCTACCCACTTCAAGACCCCGCTCCAATATAGAAGCATCAAGAAATATGGGCAATAGGCCCTTCCGCAGTTACTTCCATCATACCTTCAATTTACCCAGTTAATATCCAGTTAATATCCATTGTTTTCGTGTTCTGTCCTTTGTTGAAAGTTTTGTTCACCTCATTAAAAACTGTTGTATACATATCACCTCACCCAAAACGCGGGTATAAAATGAAAGATGAAAGCTGTTTAATCATAGCATAGTAAAGAAACTGTTTAGTGCTTTAAGGTTATAGTATATGAGAAAACTAAAGTCTTGAAAATGTAATTTAGTTTTATTACTAACGCGTTCAAGTGTCGCGTCAGACTAAGAAAATTAAAGATGAAATTTTGGAGAATTATTTTTCATTTACCGTCTCAGTAAAAACAAACATAAGGAAAATTGAGAAAATTCGTGTTAGAATTATTAATCTTACTTTTATATCATATTAATAATATATATATATATATATATTATAATATATATATATATATATATATATATAATATATATATATATTATATATATATATATATATATATATATATATATATATATATTTATTGAGAACGCACTTCTCAGCCTACTATGCAAGGACCGATTTGCCTAATAAGCCAAGTTTTCATGAATAAATTGTTTTTCGACTACCTAACCTACCTAACCAAACCTAACCTAATTTTTTCGGCTACCTAACCTAACCTAACCTATAAAGATAGGTTAGGTTAGGTTAGGTAGCGTTGGTTAGGTTCGGTCAGATACCTACGTTAATTTTAACTCCAATAAAAAAAATGACCTCATACATAATGAAATGGGTAGCTTTATCATTTCATAATAAAAAAATTAGAGAAAATATATTAATTCAGGAAAACTTGGCTTATTAGGCAAATCGGGCCTTGCATAGTAGGCCGAGTACGACGTTCTGGCTACTAGGTACAACATTTATATATATGTCGTACCTAGTAGCCAGAATGCACTTCTCAGCCTACTATGCAAGGCCCAATTTGCCTAATAAGCCAAGTTTTCATGAATTAATTATTTTTCGACTATCTAACCTACCTAACCTAACCTAACCTAACTTTTTCCGCTACCTAACCTAACCTAACCTATAAAGATAGGTTAGGTTAGGTTCGGTCATATATCTACGTTAATTTTAAATCAAATAAAAAAAATTGACCTTTACATAATGAAATGGGTAGCTTTATCATTTCATAAGAAAAAAATTAGAGAAAATATATTAATTCAGGAAAACTTGGCTTATTAGGCAAATTGGGTGTTGCATAGTAGGCCGAGAAGTGCGTTCTGGCTACTAGGTACGACATATATGTATATATGTATATATGTATATATATATATATATGTATATATATATATATATATATATATATATATATATATATATATATATATATATATATATATATATATATATATATATATACGACATTTTTTAAGCACCCTGAATGGGTCCATTAAAAGTTCTTTGTCCACTTAGTCCGTCCCTGGGGATTTGTTTGGTTTGAGTTCCCTATTTCTTCAATGACATCCTCCATGGCATGGTAACTGCTAAACTCGTCAACCTGTCCTCGTCCCAACACACATAGACTTGTTTGGCTGAAGGCTGAAGTTCCTCTTTAGTAAATGCAGATATAAAATATATATTAAAAATACTACTCATCTCTTTGTCATTATCTGTTATCTGACCAATCTTAACTTTTAATGGACCTATCCTTTCACTAATCTTTGTTGGAATTAACTGAAAAAACTTTAGGATTTGTCTTTGCTTGCCCTGCTATGGGAACTTCATAATTTCTTTTTGCCCTCGTTATCTCTGTTTTTTAAGGTGCATGTGGAGACTTTTCCAAATATAAAATATAGTACAAAGTTTTCCCGTTATTTGGCGTCAGCGTCGTAAAAATTTCATCCCTATATGTTAAGAAATGGATTTTTTTACGATTTGTTTTAAATAAATGCGTGCGCGAAGAGCAGCTACCGGAACTGGTAACACCTCCTTCATTTTGTTTCTTAGACTCCTACTGTTCGTATGAAATATAACTTATGTATATTGTAAATGTACCAGAACTAGGATAAAGTTCAGACAGCGTCGTAAAATTTCATCCCTATATGTTAAGAAATGGATTTTTTACGATTTTTATTAAATGCGTGCGCGAAGAGCAGCTACCGGTACTGGAAACACCTCCTTCATTTTGCATCTTAGACTCCTACTGTTTGTGTGAAATATAACTTAAGTATATTGTTAATATACCTGACTGAACTATGATAAAATAGAATGATAGCATATTTGTTAAACATGAATGACCGTTAGCAAAACCACGTTGTGAATCATTAATTAATCGTTTTTCAAGATGAAGAGGAATGGCTTTTGCAATTATCGATTCAAGAAATTTTCCAAAAATATACGTTAGGCTAATTGGGCAAATGCTCGAAGCAAGTGATATATCTTTTTTTCGCAAAATGGTTCCATCCACGACTCCGGCACTGAATAGCAATATGCCAGACATGGTCCTCATCTTTTCCCTTAGGCCACAGAATGGAAGTGAGGGAATTTGATTATTTTTAAATGAAGAATAGTTACCGTTGGTTTGAGAAAGCAAATATTGAAATGGAAATTTTGAAACTTTCCATACGCCTTAATGTAAAGGTATACTTCTAATTATGTGCAGTGGCTAAAGAAAAGATAACTTCAGATTCAAAGAAATTTGGATACACGCTATTATAAAGTCAAGTACATAAATACTAAACATATATTCATGTAAATAACTACAACATCAAGTGGAACATCATTATGTAACATTATGTAACATCATTATCGTTATGTAAGACCGGTTCTTACATTAGTTAAATACCTGCCTACTGTTGTAAATTTACTTGTTAGACTTGTCTAATAGCAGTGTAAATAAAAACAGGTAGATTTTTTTATTGTTTTATTTTAGGACTTAAACTTCAGATTTAGGAATTACGTGCATAAATAATGTTGATTCCAGAAGTAACTCCTGCCTTAGTACCAACCATATGCCATATGTACCAACTTTACATATGGGTGCTACTAAGGATTGGTACAGTGACCCGTGTTGGTAATATGACGGACCATGCACATGATGCCGGCAGTGGTCTCCACCAGAGTGCTGCTAATATTGCTCTCTGAATGAAGAAGTCCATATCTCCCTTTATAAGGGAGATCAATGGTATATAAGAACCTATTCTGTGCCTCGGGTGCCAAGTCTTCAGAGGTTAGACCGTACAGTGGTCCTGATTCGCCTATCTCATAATTCATGTGTCCACGAGACGTATAGCTCACGGCATGCGCAAATACCATAGCCAGAGTTTCGTGTTCCTGGATGTTTGCTGGAGGAATGTCATTCCGCAACACAGGATAAACGATCGACTGGCCATAGCCTCGGAAAGCTATGAATAGGTTTATACCACCACCCACTGTTTCCATGATTGCTTGGAGACCTTTGGTTTCTGGTTCAGTGAAGGGTGTGACGCCTTTGTAAGTCTCGCTACACGGGTCAACTGGCGTGCTGAAGCTCCATTCCAAGTCCAAGTCACGGATCAGGCTCACTCCTTTGCACCCTCTATCAAGGTGGGTCCGGCGATTCTTTCTCCACAGCCTAGAGTAAACAATAATGTTAGAATCATGACAATGAATTTTTTTTTAGAAACTAACCGTGAGGTTGGTATTATTTCCCATAATAAACTGCTATATGTATTATCTCATTACTAGTCACGACTTGGGATACACACGCTTCTGGGCAATAATGTGCAAAGTGTATTGTAAAACTGCAGGGGGTCTTTTATGACGTGTTCACTGTGCGAGGTTGTGTGGCATGAACACTGCACGGTGTTGCATATCACGTACACCGTTGACTGACCTGGCACTCTCGGAGGTGAAGGTGTAATGATAGCCGTCCGGGTTGACGACAGGCACGATGTACCACTCCGTCCTCTTCAGCAGGTCTCGCCAAGACTCGTCTGTAATCAGCAGGTTCAGGATATACATAGAGACAACAGGAGAGATCCATTCGCGAGCATGGATACCTGAAACAACGGGATAGAGATTGGGAAATAATTAGCTATTATTTCATATTGTCACTTATCATTATCTTACTTATAATTGTTATATACACAATTACAATTATTATTGCCAACTTTATTGGCTATTCAGGACGAACAAGCTCCTCTCTCTTACCAGCTTCGATCCAGATCTTTGTCTTGGATTCATCGGAGAATGGATCTGTGACTTTAATCACCTGGACTTGGCGCCCCTCCTCCGTGGTGGCTGCCGTTAGCACCTGCACGAAGCAGCCTCCCATCTCCTTCACCCAATTTACGAACTTCTCGACGTCTTCCGTATTGTGGTAAACGTTCCAATCCATCTGATGTTCTGTGGGATTCGTTGGGTTATAATATAAAAACTGTAAACCTTATGCAATATATCATTAACAACATATTGTATGAGGTATTAAAATCTATTGTTCTAGTTTTTTTTAAATTTATGACAATAAGAAAGAGGATTTCCAAAGTTTGTTAGCAAACATCTCAGATATTCGTGAAGTATATGGACAGTTTAAATTCTACTTTACTTCAATCAAATTTATTTATATACTCAATTATATGCAAATTGGGTATTTGAGCGGGCATGTATTTACCTCTGTTGTTTTTGGTTGTCTCCATAAAAAGCCGCTCCTGCTGCACCAGAATCATCACATCCTCAACCTCCACCCAGTACCGTATCTCTGAGGACTCCAGCACCTGCTGTACCAACGTACTCCAGGTCGAGCTTACCAGAATCTACAAAGATGATGCATGATTACGAGTGGCCCTCCAAGATACTATAAATGACATAACCACACACATGAAAACGAAGCAACGACAACGTTTCGGCCAAGTATATACACAATTCATGCAAGAAAGTTGTCTGACAGCAAACAGTTCACTTACCTGGGCGTGGGTTGTATTGTCGCCCCAAATATCGACGTAACCGCCGTTTTCTAGTTCCCGGATCACTTCGTTAGATTTTAACACGTCAACACTCCACATCTGTCCACAAACAAAATGTTAGATAAAACCTCTACATTTTTGTGCCACAACCCACAACAGTTTCCGACTTCACGGGTACCTATATACTGTTAGATACTGTTAGACAAATCCCAAAGGTTTTCATATAAAAGAAAGATTAATCAATTTACATGGAAATATATGTCTGCTGATACTGATGGATGCCCACTACTCTCGTAAAAGAAAACTAAACTTCAGTATGCATTAAAAATTGAAAACTAAAGAAAACTAAACTTCAGTATGCATTAAAAATTGTTTCGTATAAATAATGCCTTACGTTGTTGAAAGAATGACTCTTAAAATTCAAAACCAATAGACAGTATTAATGGCGTAAATCACGAAGTAATTACCACGAGATAAATAATGAAAGAAACTCACCTGAATGCTTGCGTCGCCCTGGACGAGCGTAGCCAAACACAAGCAAAACACAGCCAAAACAGGCAGCATCTTGGAATACAACAAGCACTGCGGAGACACAAGTACCTAAACCTTTAATTCTTGGTGACACTAAGACACAGAAGCACAAGATGCGAGATTATGCTTCCAGTCGCAGCTTATATTGGCCGCGGGAGGGTAAAGGTGAGGTTGTAGGGACAGGTGTAATTGGTTCCGCCAGAGTAACGGGTAACTTTATTAAAATATTCAATTTACTGAAAGGGGTATAACAAAAGGAATATAAATAAAGCTGTAAATATAAGAGCAGTTAGTAAATTGGATAATGTTTGATTTAGAAAATACCTGGGTAATAGTGGTTTAGAAATGTGATAGTATATTTCAGGAAAAAATTATCATGCCGGATATTGGATCGCTGGAGTGTTTCAAGAGGTTTCTAAATCTAAACTTATCAAATTTATACCCATTGTTTCGTGTTCTGTCTTGTGTTGATACTTTTAATACCGTATTAATATCCCCATTGTTATATCTATTCATCCACTTGTAAACCTCTATGTCACAACTGACTCTTCGCCTTTCCAGTGAATGCAATTTAAGCTTTGTTAATCTTTTTTCATACGAAAGAACACTTGACTCAACACTTGAATCAAACAAGGGATCCTACGTCCATAATGTTATCCGATAATTGGTTCTACAAATCGACAACCTGCTACCGTACCAGTATTAACCCTGGTCCCTCCTAAATTTAAACTTATCTAATTTATTTCATAAGAACATAAGCATGAAGGTAACTGCAGAAGGCCTGTTGGCCCATACGAGGTGGCTCTTATTGATATCCACCCAGTCTCATTCATTTATATGTCTAACCTATCCTTGAAACAATCAAGGTATCCTACTTCTATCATGTTACGCGGTAATTGGTTCCAAAAATCAACATCCATGGTACTGAACCAGTATTTACCCAGGTCTTTCCTAAATCTAAATTTATCCAATATATACCCATTGTTTTGTTTGGTTTTGCGTTGATAATTTTAATACTCTATAAATATTCCCTTTGTTATGTCCATTCATCCACGTTTACACTTCACTAATTTCAACCCTATCCTCACTTCTCTGGAGAATGTGAGTTATCCTTTTTTCAATTTTTTTTTTGTCATTTGAAAAGTTTCTAATTTGTGGGATTACCTGTCTCATCATACGCTGGACGCGTTCTACTAAATTTCAGTCACTTTTCCTGTGAGGAGCAGTCACAGTGAGAGGGTTTGTTAGTTGGAGTTCTGTTTGGGCTTTGATTCTAAGAGCATAAGAACTTAACAACAAAGGTAACTGCAGAAGGCCTATTGACCCACACGAGGCACTAATATTTATAACCACCCTATCCCACTCACATCCCTCTGGAGGAGCCAATCTGCAAGTCCTTCGCACATACTATGTACAGGCAGTCAGTTCAGTGATCGATTATGCAGCACCTGCACTCACAAATCTATCACACCAACAGTGGAAAAAGCTTGAAGTTGCCCAAAACAATGCTATGAGAGCCGCACTGGGAGCCTCCATGTGGACCAGGCTTGAAACACTTAGACTGGAGACGGGTTTGCCCTCTCTACAGGAAAGAATATCTCAAAGGACAGCTACAATTATCAGTAAGATAATTATTTCTTCTGATCCAATCCCAGTACGGCAGGCCTTGGTGGTTGGACTACGCCAAAACAATGGAAACTCTTGGGCTGCAAGAGCAGGAAAAGTCCTAAACAGACTACATTTAAAAAGCATGATTCTCGATAGAGAGGGTGATCATCCACACCCAAACTACACTCTTGCTGCACCGTGGGACGAGCCTACTTTCAAAATAGTAATAGAAAGTCTCCCAATGAAAAAGGCTGCCTATGATCCGACAATCCTAAGGCGCATAATAGAAGAGCAAATGTATAGCATAGCAGTAGCAGGAGCCACCCACATCTTCACAGACGGATCGGTTGACACAGAATATGAGAGTGCTGGCGCTGCTCTTTGCACGGCCAGCATACAGGCATATTGGAGACTGGGAGGACTAGTATCATCAACCCAAACTGAGCTGTTTGCCATACAACAGGCATTCGCATATGTGATTGCACAAAACACTCAAAATGCAATCATACACACAGACTCAAAAGCTGCACTTCAAATACTAGGACAAAAACAGTAGAAAGATAACGTGGAAATAATTACCACCATTTTGTATCTTGGAGCAGTCGCTAAAGGCAAAGGACTCAACATAACCTTGAACTGGATCCCATCCCATATTGGAATCCCATTAAATGAGAAAGCTGATGAAATTGCTAAACTGGCAACTCGTCATCCAGAGATAGATAAAACAATTCAACCCAGCCTAGAGAACATTAAAAACATCATCACCAAAAAGCTCTCACACCTCAACAAAGCCTACCTACACCAGAGAATAGCTGAAGGTTCGCCCTCTGCAACAATGTATCTTCAGGCAACCATATTAGAAAGGTTAAATATCCCAAAAGGAATCCACAGGGAAATAGCAGTTAGGTTATATAGACTACGTCTAGGTTACAGATGCAACTGGGAGATTGGTGAACCCCGACAGAGAGAGTGCATCTTCTGCCAAACTGTCACAGAAAAGCCATTACTTCACTATCTTCTGGAATGTGAAGCAAGCAACGACCTTAGAAGAGCTTTAAGAGTTCCTGAATCTTGCAGTGGCCACCCTGAAGCCATCAACAGAGCCACTCTCCTGGTCAACAAAGGTGTCCAGCAGCTGTACACCCTCATAAAGACTGTGAAGCAGTGTCCTCCCCCGCGATAACAGCTTAATGATTAAATGCAACCTCAGAATAATAAAAAGAATTACGAAAAAAAATGTACCACTTACGGGCTATTCATGCCCGTGCCACCTCTTGGGTGGCTTAATCTTTATCAATCATCAATCACTCACATCCACTCAAGTCCAACCCAAGCTTGAAACAATCGGGGTACCCCCACCTCCACTACGTTTCGTGGTAATTGGTTCCACAAATCCATAACCCTGACACCGAACTCGCATCCACCTAAGTCCTTCCCAAATCTAAACTCATCCAACCCACACCCACTGTTTCGCGCTCGTATCCGCCAACACCATCCAGGTCGTATCTAGTACCTCTGTCATCATTACCTATCCTCAAAAGCTTATATGTGTCAGCATTAAACTGCATCTGCCAATTTTTTGACCATTAGAAAATTCTATTTAGATCCTCTTGAAGTAAAGTGAGTTTTCTCCCCTCCCGATTTTAGTATCAACTGCAAATATTGCTCTTCACACCTGAATCTAAATCATTTATATATATATATATATATATATATATATATATATATATATATATATATATATATATATATATATATATATATATATATATATACTTACATTGAACTCAGTGTTGCACAACCAGGTGGCGCTGCCACCCACAGGGAAGCAGCCAAATCCCGTAAGTATAGAGAACTGGATCACCACTACAATTTTGTCCCCATTGCTTCTGAGACACTCGGCGCCTGGGGTAAAAGTGCTACCAGTTTTTTGAAGGAACTGGGTTCTAGGCTCATTGAAACAACAAGGGACCCTAGAGCTGCCTGCTTTCTTTTCCAGCGCCTCAGCGTGGCGATACAGAGGGGAAATGCGCACTGCATCCAGGGTTCCTGCCCGCCATCTGAGGAGCTGGAGGAACTCGACAACTTATGATAACCATCTTTGTAACCTATATGTAACTCCTTTTTTGTAACAAAGTTCAAATAAAGCAAATATATATGTGTACATACAAAAGAATGGGGGTGGTAGGAGAAGAAAATATTAGTGTTCAGTGAGACACCACAAGGTCTCCTCTGAATACGTTTTATTTTCTTCTCCGAGGCTATGGGTCCCCACATTGGCACCAGAGGTGGTACCCTCACAAACTTTTTTATATATACATATATATTTATGTCGTACCTAGTAGCCAGAACTCACTTTTTGGCCTACTATGCAATGCCCGATTTGCCTAATAAGCCAAGTTTTTCTGAATTAATATATTTTCTCAATTTTTTTTCTTATGAAATGATAAAGCTACCCATTTTAATATGTATTAGGTAATTTTTTTTTCATTGGAGTTAAAATTAACGTAGATATATGACCGAACCTAACCAACCCTACCTAACCTAACCTAACCTACCTTTATAGGTTAGGTTAGGTTAGGTAGCCGAAAATGTTAGGTTAGGTTAGGTTAGGTAGGTTAGGTTGTCGAAAAACAATTAATTCATGAAAACTTGGCCTATTAGGCAAATCGGGCCTTGCATAGTAGGCTGAGAAGTGCGTTCTGGCTACTAGGTACGACATATATATATATATATATATATATATATATATATATATATATATATATATATATATATATATATATATATATATATATATATGTCGAATATGACCTATTCTGTAGCTTCTAGCATCAGGGCTTAGCTACCCTAAATCACAGGCCTTATGCAGTAGCCCTAGTAGCCAGAACTTTGGCCTACTATGCAAGGCCCGATTTGCCTAATAAGCCAACTTTACCTGAATTAATAAATTTTCTATAATTTTTTTCTTATGAAATGATAAAGCTACCCATTTCGTTATGTATGAGGTCAATGTTTTTTTATTGGAGTTAGAATTAATATAGATATATGACTGAACCTAACCAACCCTACCTAACCTAATCTACCCTAGCTTTATAGGTTAGGTTAGGTTAGGTAGCCGAAAAAGTTAGGTTAGGTTAGGTTAGGTAGGTTAGGTAGTCGAAAAACAATTAATTCATGAAAACTTGGCCTATTAGGCAAATCGGGCCTTGCATAGTAGGCTGAGAAGTGCGTTCTGGCTACTAGGTACGACATATATATATATATACTTAAGCCACCTTTTGGGTGGCTTAATCTTCATCAATCAATCAATCACCATTTGGTCAAGGAGACATCTCCCGTTACGCAGGGTGCAGTCGCACCTCCACAGATTTCCGGTATCATTTATTGATACTTGTAATGGCTCAAAAGGGCCACCACTTACGAGCTATTCATGCCCGTGCCACCTTTCGGTTGGCTTAATCTTCATCAATCAATCCATTTGGTCCACACGGGAGACGTCTCCCGTCACGCAGGGTGCAGTCGCACCTCCACAGATCTCCAGTATCTTCTATTGACACTAATAATGGCTCAAAAAGGCGACCACTTACGGGCTATTCATGCCCGTGCCACCTTTTGGGTGGCTTAATCCTCATCAATCAATCAATTTATTTTGTAGGAAATGGGAGACATCTCCCGTCACGCAGGGTGCAGTCGCACCTCAACAGATCTCCAGTATCCTCTATTGACACTAATAATGGCTCAAAAAGGCGACCACTTACGGGCTATTCATGCCCGTGCCACCTTTTGGGTGGCTTAATCTTCATCAATCAATCAATTTATTTTCGCTTGAGAATGAACTATGGAGGTTCGAAACGTTGTGCAATTTGTATAAATAAGTGTAATACATGCTATAGTAATCAACATTTTTTATTCACCTTGAAATAACGAAAATGAGTTTTGAGAACTCCTCTTTCAGTTAATCCCTGATGCTAGGAAAATAATTAGAGGGATAGAAGCCCTAAACCAGAAGATAGTAAATACTGAATATGCGGCCATATACAAAGAGACATGTTTAAAAGAAAACCTGCTGCCAGTATACAGCAATATATATATATATATATATATATATATATATATATATATATATATATATATATATATATATATATATATATATATATATATATGTCGTACCTAGTAGCCAGAACGCACTTGTCAGCGTACTATGCAAGGCCCGATTTGCCTAATAGGCCAAGTTTTCATGAATTAATTGTTTTTCGACAACCTAACCAACCTCACCTAACCTTACCTAACATTTTCGGCTACCTAACCTAACCTAACCTATAAAGATAGGTTAGGTTAGGTAGGGTTGGTTAGGTTCGGTCATATATCTACGTTAATTTTAACTCCAATGAAAAAAAATTGACCTCATACATAATGAAATGGGTAGCTTAATCATTTCATAAGAAAAAAATTAGAGAAAATCTATTAATTCAGAAAAACTTGGCTTATTAGGCAAATCGGGCATTGCATAGTAGGCCAAAAAGTGAGTTCTGGCTACTAGGTACGACATATATATATATATATATATATATATATATATATATATATATATATATATATATATATATATATATAATATATATATATATATATGTCGTACCTAGTAGCCAGAACGCACTTCTCAGCCTACTATGCAAGGCCCGATTGCCTAATAAGCCAAGTTTTCATGAATTAATATATTTTCTCTATTTTTTTTCTTATGAAATGATAAAGCAACCCATTTCATTTTGTATGAGGTCAATTTTTTTTTATTGGAGTTAACATTAACGTAGATATATGACCGAACCTAACCAACCCTACCTAACCTAACCTAACCTATCTTTATAGGTTAGTTAGGTTAGGTAGCCGAAAAAGTTAGGTTAGGTTAGGTTAGGTAGGTTAGGTAGTCGAAAACAATAATTCGTGAAAACTTGGCTTATTAGGCAAATCGGGCCTTGCATAGTAGGCTCAGAAGTGCGTTCTGGCTACTAGGTACGACATATATATATATATATATTATAATTTACTAACTTATCTAATTCTATTGTCATACCTTCAAAGAACATTAGCAGAACGTAACTGCAGAAGGCTGTGTTGCTCCATACGAGGGGCTCTTATTGGATATCCCCCCCAGCTCATTCATGTTATATGTCTCAAACCTATCGCTTGAAATCAATCAAGGGTATCCTACTTCAATCATGTTACGCGGTAATTGGGTTCCAAAAATCAACATACCATGGTTTACGAGACCAGTATCTACCCAGGCTCCATACTTACTAATCTAATTTGATCCAATAGTATACCCCTGTTTTGTTTGGTTTTGCGTTGATAATTTCTACACTACTCCTATTAATATTCCCTTGTTGTTAGTGTCCATTCATTCTCACGGATTCACTACCTTCACTAATATCAACCCTATCCTCACTTCTCTGAGAGAATGCTGATGTTATCCTTCTTTTTTCAATTTTTTTTTTTGTCATTTTCGTAAAGTTTCTATCTTGTGGGATTACCTGTCCGATCATACGCTGGACGCCCTTCTACTAAAATTTCAGTCACTTTTCCTGTGAGGAGCAGTCACCGTGAGAGGTTTTGTTAGTTGGAGTTCTGTTTTGGCTTTGATTCTAAGAGCATAAGAACTAACAACAAAGGTAACTGCAGAAGGACCTTGACCCAACACAAGGCACTAATATTTATAACCACCCTATCCCATCAAATCCCTCTGGAGGAGCCATCTGCAAGTCCTTCGCACATACTATGTACGAGGCGGTCAGATCAGTTCTGTTATGATGGTTTTATGCAGCACTCTGGCTACTCCCAATCTAGTCACCTAACAGTCAGATAAAGCTTGACGTTTGCCTCAGATCATTGCGTATGGTGTCGCACACGACTCATGCCATGACTGGGACCACGGGATTTGAAAGACTTCAGACTGGAGACGGGTTTGCCCTCTCTACAGGAAAGAATATCTCAAAGGACAGCTAACAATTATCAGTAAGATAACTTTTCTTCTGATCAATCCCAGTACGGCAGCCTTGGTGGTTGGACTACGCCAAACAATGGAAATCTTGGGCTGCGCAAGCGGAGAAAGTCCTAAAAGATACATTTAAAAAGCATGATTCTCGATAGAGGGGTGATCATCCACACCCAAACTCCACTCTTGCTGCACCGTGGGCGAGCCTACTTTCAAAATAGAATAGAAAGTCTCCAATGAAAAAGGCTGCTATGATCCAACAATCCTAAGGCGCATAATAGAAGAGCAATGTATAGCATTGCAGTAGCAGAGCCACCCACATCTTCACAACAGGTCGGTTGACACAGAATTGAGAGTGCTGGCGCTGCTCTTTGCAAGTCCAGCATACAGGCATATGTGGACTGGGAGGACTAGTATCATCAACCCAAACTGAGCTGTTTGCCAACAACAGGCATTCACATGTGATTGCACAAAACACTTAAAAAATACAACACATACACTCAAAAGCTGCACCTCAAATACCAGGACAAAAACAGTAGAAAGATAATGTGGAAATAATACCACCATTTTGTACTTGAGCAGTGCTAAAGGCAAAGGACTCAACATAACCTTGAACTGGATCCCCCCATATTGGATCCCTTTATAGAAAGCTGATGAAATTGCTCAACTGCACTCGTCATCCAGACAGATAATAAACATTCAACCCAGCCTAGGAGACGATAAACATCATCACCAAAAGCTCTCACACCTCACAAACCTACCTCACCAGAGAATAGCTAAGGTCGCCCTCTGCAACAAGTGTATCTTCAGGCAACCAAAATAGAAAGGTTAATATATCCCAAAGGAATCACAGGGAAATAGCAGTTAAGTTATATAGACTACGTCTAGGTTTAGATGAACTGGGAAGATTGGTGAACCCCGAGCAGAGAGATGTGCATCTTTTGCCAAACTGTCACAGAAAAGCCTTATTACTTCACTATCTTCTGGATGTGAAGCAAGCAACGACCTAGAAGAGCTTTAAGGTTCCTGAATCTTGCTGTGGCACCCTGAAGCCATCAACACGCTGCTCCCTGGTCACAAAGGTGTCCAGCAGCTGTACACCTCATAAAGACTGTGAAGCAGTGTCCCTCCCCCGCGATAACAGCTTAATGATTAAATGCAACCTCAGATATATATAAAGAATTACGAAAAAAAGTGACCACTTACGGGCTATTCATGCCCGTGCCACTCCTTGGTTGGGTCTTAAATCTATCGTATCATCCCCCAATCACCTCACATAGCCACTTGAAGTCATACCTCACACTTGTAAACAATCATCAGTACCTCTGACACTCGAACTATCGATCCTCCGTCGTGGTTTGGTTCCAAATCCATAACCCGGAACGACTCCACATCTATACCAACCAATGCTAATCTCATCACCCACACCCACTGTTTCGCGCGTATCCGCCAACACCGTCCAGCGTATCTGTAGTACTCATGTCATCATACCTATCCTCAAAACTTATATGTGTCAGCATTAAACTGCATCTGCCAATTTTTTGACATTAGAAATTCTTTTAGATCCTCTTGAGAAGTGAGTTTTCCTCCACTCCCGAATAGATCTCTGCTAAATAGTCTTCACCTAATATATATAATCTAATATACTATATATATATATATATATATATATATAATATATATCTTATATATATATATATATATCATATATACTTACTTGAAACTCAGTGTTGCACAACCAGTGGCGCTGCCACCCACAGGGAAGCAGCCAAATCCCGTAATATAGAGAACTGGATCACACTACTTTTCCCCATTGCTTCTGAGACACTCGGCGCCTGGGGTAAAAGTGCTACCAGTTTTTTGAAGGAACTGGGTTTCAGGCTCATTGAAACAACAAGGACACACTAGAGCTGCCAGCTTCTTTTCCAGGCCTCAGCGTGGCGATACAGAGGGGAAATGCCACTGCATTCAGGGTTCCTGCCCGCCATCTGAGGAGCTGGAGGAACTCGACAACTTATGATAACCATCTTTGTAACCTATATGTAACTCCTTTTTTGTAACAAAGTTCAAATAAAGCCAATATATATGTGTACATACAAAAGATATGGGGTGGTAGGAGAAGAAATATTAGTGTTCAGTAGAACCACACGGTTCTCCTCTGAATACGTTTTATTTTCTTCTCCGAGCTTTATGGTCCCACATTGGCACCAACGGTGGTCCCTCACAATCTTTTATATATACATATATATTTAGCTGTACCTAGTGAGCCAGAACTCACTTTTTGGCCTACTATGCAATGCCCGATTTGCCTAATAAGCCAAGTTTTTCTGAATTAATATATTTTCCTCAATTTTTTTTCTTATGAATGATAAAGCTACCCATTTTAATAGTATTAGGTAATTTTTTTTTCATTGGAGTTAAAATTAACGTAGATATTGACCCATCCTAACCAACCCTAACCTAACCTAGTAGTTAGGTAGCGAAAATGTTAGGTTAGGTTAGGTTAGGTAGGTTAGGTTGTCGAAAAACAATTAATTCTGAAAACTTGGCCTATTAGGCAAATCGGGCCTGCATGTAGTGCTGAGAAGTGCTTCTGGCTACTAGGTACACATATATATATATATATATATATATATATATATATATATATAGTATATATATATATATATATATAATATATATATATATATATGTCGTACCTAGTAGCCAGAACTCACTTTTGGCCTTATGCAAGGCCCGATTTGCCTAATAAGCCAACTTTACCTGAATTAATAAATTTTCTATAATTTTTTTCCTATGAAATGATAAAGCTACCCATTTCGTTATGTATGAGGTCAATGTTTTTTATTGGAGTTAGAATTAATATAGATATATGACTGAACCTAACCACCCTACCTAACCTAATCTACCTAGCTTTATAGGTTAGGATTAGAGTAGCCGAAAAGTTAGGTTAGGTTAGGTTAGGTAGGTTAGGTAGTGGATCGAAAAACAATTAATTCATGAAAACTTGCGCATTAGGCAAATCGGGCCTTGCAGTAGTAGGCTGAGAAGTGCGTTCTGGCTACTAGGTACGACATATATAATTAATACTTAAGCCACCTTGGGGTGGCTTAATCTTCATCAATCAATCATCACCATTTGGTCAAGGAGACATCTCCTGTACGCAGGTGCAGTCGCAACTCCACAGATTTCCGTATCATTTATTGATACTTGTAAGCTCAAAGGGCCCTACGAGCTATCATCCCGTGCCCTTTGGCTTTAATCTTCATCAATCAATCCATGTGTCCACACAGAGCCAGCAGTCGTCAGCAGCGGGTCAGTCGCACCCCTACAGATCTCCAGTATCTTCTATTGACACTAATAATAGCTCAAAAAGGCACCACTTACTGGCTATTCATGACACCTTTAGGTGTTATCTCATAATCAATCAATTTATTTTGTGGAAATGGGAGACATCTCCCGTCAGGCAGGGTGCAGTCGCCCTCAACAGATCTCCAGTATCCTCTATTGACACAATAATGGCTCAAAAAGGCGACACTTACGGGCTATTCGCCCTGGCGCCTTTTGGGTGCTTAATCTTCATCAATCAATCAATTTATTTTCGCTTGAGAATGAACTATGGAGGTTCGAAAGTCGTGTGCATTTGTATAAATAAGTGTAATACTGCTATAGTAATCAACCATTTTTTATTCACCTTGAAAATTCGAAAATGAGTTTTGAGAACTCCTCCTTCAGTTAATCCCTGATGCTAGGAAAATAATTAGAGGGATAGAAGCCTAAACCAGAGATGTAAATACTGAATATGCGGCCATATACAAAGAGACATGTTTAAAGAAACCTGCTGCCAGTATACAGCAATATATAGATATATATATATATATATATATATATATATATATACTAT
>WNGS01143529.1:0-10798 GCA_020271785.1 Procambarus virginalis
ATCGCTTTTCATAGTGTGCTGCATTGCTGTATAAAAAAGCGAGGTTCTGATAAATCCGGCCCAACTGATAATACAGTTTTTTGCTTTTTGCAAAACGAATAGCCTCCATATAGGCTACATGCGATTTTGCGGTATCCACCAGTTCATAATCTATAGCCAGCCGCATCATGCTGGTGGCGCGGGTAGTATCGGGAAGTTCCTGTTTCAGTTCTTTGAGGATACTGTCAACAAGGTGTTGCTGAGCAGTTGATTTGTTGAAAAGGGCAATAAGGAATACTATCCCGAAAAAAAACTTTTCATAAGTCAAAGTAAGTTATTGGGGGGATTTGGCAAATTAGCTACCGCATCAATTCGTCTTTTTGCTTAAAAATCCCTTTTTACAGGATACGAAACGGGGCTCATTTGTCCAACTTTATAAAAATCACACACAATGAGCATCCCGCGTTCGTTTTCCCTGCTGTTCTTTTTTGCTGTATCAATACAGTTATCTGCTCAGCCCTGCACAACAAACTACGACCTGCTCTCTATTCCCGGCTCACTGAAAGACCATACGAAATTTCCGATTGGCGGCGGCACATTCACCGCACAGGAAAAGCCGGTGGCCATGAAACCCTGATCGCGGCAGAGAACCTGTGTAAGAAAAATTTCAGTCTGAAAGGCGGAGAAGCCAGTGCCTGGTTCCAGGTGGAAGAAGGCGGTTATTTTGATGTGTACAAATTCAGCAGCTACCGGATGAAACTGGCTTTCTATCAGCATGTGTGCGTGGGGGGCAAAAAAACAAACAGCGATGAATACACTGTCGATTTCAATATTGCCGTCAATCCTGACCTGGGCAGTAAATACTTCCTGGCTTCCACCCGGGTACAGATGAATTTTATGTGAACCGCCCCAAATCGGGTTATCTCCCGATTCCCGTTTTCCGTTACCTGAGCATGCCGGCTGTTGTAGGCGAAGCGATCAATAGCGGCAAAGGTTTCTTTGATGATGCCAAAAACAATTACACCCCACACACGGATGTGTACCGCAACTGGTATATCACCAAACCGGCACCACTGTTTTACTTACTGTAAGCCGTAAAGAATTTTACAAAGCCTGCTGGAGTTTTATGACCGGGAAAAAATATTCATCATCAAACGGATGAACGGGAAGATCAGCGAATCCGTACGCTATATGGCCGAATACCAGAAATCGGGCAACAAAGCGATGTACCAGTCGCATCTGGAAAACAAACAAGCCGCTGAAAAAACGCTGGCGGAAACCGAAGCTGTCCTGCGCAGCAAACGCCAGTTACCGGAAGAGCTGCTGAAAAAAGATACGTCCTGGCTGCAGCAACCAGCCACCCTCGATCCGAAAAAGCCGATGCAATTCGATAACAAATACACAAAAGAGTCCATGGTCTTCACCGGCTTTTACTCCGGTCCCGGCGCTAGAACGATCTACCGCTATAATCCCGCGCTCGCTGCTGCACTGAAAACACAACCGGCAAAGCCACTGTTCTTCCTGGTGCAATACAGGTTCAAATCTGAAGAACAATTCTCCAAACAGATCACCGAAGGATTTGTGAAGGGGTTTGATTTTGAAGCACTCAGAAAACTCATGTAAAGTATGAAAACCCGTACTTCCTATCCCGTACCACGTACTTATTCAAAAATATCCCTGTTTTAGAGGAACCTCCTTATTTACCAACGTATTTACATTTACAGCTGTTTGTCAACAACTCTTTATATGAAACATCTGATGACACTTTCGATATTGTTCTGTGCTCTCATTTCTGCTGCACAAACCACACCGGCCAAATTACCTTCTTCCCCCATTGGCGTAATGGTGGACAGCAAAGACAACCTGATCGTAAACTGTTACAATAACCGGGTACTGAAGATCGGTCCGGATGGTAAATCCTCCTTTATCTCCGAAGACCTGCAGAAAGGTAACAACCGTCCGCCATGGCCCAAGGGCGGCGCTATGACAATTGATACAGCTGATAACCTCTACTTTACCGATGGCTCCCTGATCTGGAAACTGACATCTGCCAATGTAATGACCCAATATTTCGGGATTCCTTTTCTACCAAAAGGGTAGACGGCCCGGAAGCTGTTGGCTCTTTCCGGAGTATCGAATACATGAAGACCTGCCGTGATGGTAGTATCGTGATTGTGGAAAGAGATAATACTAATAAAGATAACCTGGGCGATTACTATGTTATCCGCAAGATCAGTCCGGATAAAAAACTATCCACCATTACAGATACCCGCGACAATCCTTTATTAAAAACCAGATGGATCTCTGGTATCGGAGTGGATTCCGTTGGCAATATTTACCTCAGTGATGGAGCCGGTCGCTGTGTCAAAAAACTCAGCAAAGACGGAACCATTACTACACTTGCGGGATTGTGTAATAAAAGGGAATTCAGTCCGCTCTATATACAAGGTGATATCTCGAAAGCTGAACTCATGTCACCCGAAGACATCGTGATCAACAAAAAAGGAGAAGTGATCTTTGCCGATCTGCGCCTCAACCGCATCATTAAGATCGCGGATAAAAAAGTAAGCACCATTGCCGGTAACAGTGTGAATCACACTGTTACCGGCAATGGTGCTTACTTTTTTATCCGCGATCTTAATGATGCGGTTGAGGCGCAGATCGGCAAAGATCACTTCTCCTTTTTTGTTGATCACGATGTCTTCGGGTGACATGAGTTCAGCTTTCGAGATATCACCTTGTATATAGAGCGGACTGAATTCCCTTTTATTACACAATCCCGCAAGTGTAGTAATGGTTCCGTCTTTGCTGAGTTTTTTGACACAGCGACCGGCTCCATCACTGAGGTAAATATTGCCAACGGAATCCACTCCGATACCAGAGATCCATCTGGTTTTTAATAAAGGATTGTCGCGGGTATCTGTAATGGTGGATAGTTTTTTATCCGGACTGATCTTGCGGATAACATAGTAATCGCCCAGGTTATCTTTATTAGTATTATCTCTTTCCACAATCACGATACTACCATCACGGCAGGTCTTCATGTATTCGATACTCCGGAAAGAGCCAACAGCTTCCGGGCCGTCTACCCTTTGGTAGAAAAAGGAATCCCGAAATATTGGGTCATTACATTGGCAGATGTCAGTTTCCAGATCAGGGAGCCATCGGTAAAGTAGAGGTTATCAGCTGTATCAATTGTCATAGCGCCGCCCTTGGGCCATGGCGGACGGTTGTTACCTTTCTGCAGGTCTTCGGAGATAAAGGAGGATTTACCATCCGGACCGATCTTCAGTACCCGGTTATTGTAACAGTTTACGATCAGGTTGTCTTTGCTGTCCACCATTACGCCAATGGGGGAAGAAGGTAATTGGCCGGTGTGGTTTGTGCAGCAGAAATGAGAGCACAGAACAATATCGAAAGTGTCATCAGATGTTTCATATAAAGAGTTGTTGACAAACAGCTGTAAATGTAAATACGTTGGTAAATAAGGAGGTTCCTCTAAAACAGGGATATTTTGAATAAGTACGTGGTACGGGATAGGAAGTACGGGTTTTCATACTTTACATGAGTTTTCTGAGTGCTTCAAAATCAAACCCCTTCACAAATCCTTCGGTGATCTGTTTGGAGAATTGTTCTTCAGATTTGAACCTGTATTGCACCAGGAAGAACAGTGGCTTTGCCGGTTGTGTTTTCAGTGCAGCAGCGAGCGCGGGATTATAGCGGTAGATCGTTCTAGCGCCGGGACCGGAGTAAAAGCCGGTGAAGACCATGGACTCTTTTGTGTATTTGTTATCGAATTGCATCGGCTTTTTCGGATCGAGGGTGGCTGGTTGCTGCAGCCAGGACGTATCTTTTTTCAGCAGCTCTTCCGGTAACTGGCGTTTGCTGCGCAGGACAGCTTCGGTTTCCGCCAGCGTTTTTTCAGCGGCTTGTTTGTTTTCCAGATGCGACTGGTACATCGCTTTGTTGCCCGATTTCTGGTATTCGGCCATATAGCGTACGGATTCGCTGATCTTCCCGTTCATCCGTTTGATGATGAATATTTTTTCCCGGTCATAAAACTCCAGCAGGCTTTGTAAAATTCTTTACGGCTTACAGTAAGTAAAACAGTGGTGCCGGGTTTGGTGATATACCAGTTGCGGTACACATCCGTGTGTGGGGTGTAATTGTTTTGGCATCATCAAAGAAACCTTTGCCGCTATTGATCGCTTCGCCTACAACAGCCGGCATGCTCAGGTAACGGAAAACGGGAATCGGGAGATAACCCGATTTGGGGCGGTTCACATAAAATTCATCTGTACCCGGGTTGGAAGCCAGGAAGTATTTACTGCCCAGGTCAGGATTGACGGCAATATTGAAATCGACAGTGTATTCATCGCTGTTTGTTTTTTTGCCCCCCACGCACACATGCTGATAGAAAGCCAGTTTCATCCGGTAGCTGCTGAATTTGTACACATCAAAATAACCGCCTTCTTCCACCTGGAACCAGGCACTGGCTTCTCCGCCTTTCAGACTGAAATTTTTCTTACACAGGTTCTCTGCCGCGATCAGGGTTTTCATGGCCACCGGCTTTTCCTGTGCGGTGAATGTGCCGCCGCCAATCGGAAATTTCGTATGGTCTTTCAGTGAGCCGGGAATAGAGAGCAGGTCGTAGTTTGTTGTGCAGGGCTGAGCAGATAACTGTATTGATACAGCAAAAAAGAACAGCAGGGAAAACGAACGCGGGATGCTCATTGTGTGTGATTTTTATAAAGTTGGACAAATGAGCCCCGTTTCGTATCCTGTAAAAAAGGGATTTTTAAGCAAAAAGACGAATTGATGCGGTAGCTAATTTGCCAAATCCCCCAATAACTTACTTTGACTTATGAAAAAGTTTTTTTTCGGGATAGTATTCCTTATTGCCCTTTTCAACAAATCAACTGCTCAGCAACACCTTGTTGACAGTATCCTCAAAGAACTGAAACAGGAACTTCCCGATACTACCCGCGCCACCAGCATGATGCGGCTGGCTATAGATTATGAACTGGTGGATACCGCAAAATCGCATGTAGCCTATATGGAGGCTATTCGTTTTGCAAAAAGCAAAAAACTGTATTATCAGTTGGGCCGGATTTATCAGAACCTCGCTTTTTATACAGCAATGCAGCACACTATGAAAAAGCGATTACCTGTCTCGATACCGCTATTATAAATTACAGCAAATCCGATCATTCGCGGGCACAAAAAATGCTGGCCACGGCGTACAATGATATTGGCGGAAAGTACAAACAGATCACGAGATGAAACATCCGTGCAGTATTACCTGAAAGGAATTGCTCTCCTGGAGCAAACAGCCTCAGCGGCCGATCTGGTGACCCCTTATTGCAATATTGCTAAACTGGTTGGAGATATTGGCGATCCGAAACGGCAGAATGAAACGGCTATAAAGCATTAGCTGCTGCAAAAAGACAGGGATCAGGCATAAAATATTCATGGCCTGTTTTATACTGGCCAATGCGTATGTCCATACACAACAGAATAACCTGGAGATGGCCAAAAAATACATTGACACGGCAGGCATGTATTTTGACCACAGGCGCATATTAATAGTCCGGATGTACAAGTGAGTTATTACCTGGTACGCGCACAGGTGTTTCGCAGACGGAGCGCTTTGATTCTGCCGAATTTTATTTCAAAAAATGTATTCCGTAGCAGAACATATATAATTACGGATATGGTAAGGCGGAATCTCAGTTACAATTGGGCGGGGTCTCCATTCAGCAGAAGAAGTATGATGCGGCGGAAAATACCTGCTGGCTGGCATCCGGCAGGCGGACAGTATCGGCTATTTCAATATGCTCGATGAGGGTACCGGTACCTGGCAGATTTATATGCCGCCACCGGCCGGTATAAGCAGGCGTATGAAATATCATCAGAAGGTAAGGAAGTAAGCGACTCCGTTACCAGTCTTGATGCCAAAAAATTTATTGAGGACCTGGAACGAAAATATGAAAACGAGTAAGAAGGATCAGCAATTACTGTTGCAGCAGACACAGTTACAGAAACGAAAAACACTGATCTATATTCTGAGTGCATCAGCGGTTGCCCTTTTATTGTTTGCCCTGCTGATCTATCGCAACCTTATCACCGACGGAGACTGCAACAGCAACGGATCATGAATTGGAAACGAGGGAACAATTAACGGCGACTGAAGCCATATTAAAGGGAGAGGAACAGGAGCGGACCCGGCTGGCTAAGGATCTGCATGATGGACTGGGAGGGATGTTATCAGGGATTAAATTCTCTTTTCAAACGATGAAGGGTAACCTGATCATGACACCAGAAAACCAGCAGGTATTTGAACGGAGTATGGACATGATTGATGGCTCTATTAGGAAATGCGCCGGGTAGCCCAAAATATGATGCCGGAAGCATTAGTGAAATTCGGGCTCAGTACCGCCCTGAAGGATTTTTGTAATGAGATCAATCAATCCGGCGCTCTTCACATCAGTTTCCAGTCTATTGGGATGGAAATGTGGAAATTGATCAAACCACAGCCGTTAATATTTACCGCATCATCCAGGAACTCATTAATAATACGCTGAAACATGCAGCTGCCCGTAACGCGATTGTACAGATCAGTAAAAAAGACGGCGTCTTCAGTATTACGGTTGAAGATGATGGAAAAGGATTTGATCCGCAGCTCCTCAAAGGAACCAAGGGTATTGGCTGGACAAATATCCAGAGCCGGATTGATTACCTGAAAGGCAGGCTCGACATACAATCCGAACCCGGGAAAGGTGTATCAGTGCATGTGGAAGTGGGGAACTGAGCAGCACTACTATCTATCTTACTGCGCAATCCCCATTCCCATAACTTTTTATTCAACGCCGGAATATCCACCGTAATGAATGTATCCGCTTGCGCTTTCAACTTATTCCATTGCGTATCCAGTTCCGCCTTGCGGTCGCGGGAGGACTGATTCACCTGCGGGATATCACTTTCGGTCTGATTGATCAGGAAGAGATAGTTGGCGGTGAACTTGTTGTCGAAATTGTCGACATCGTCATAGGCTTTTGCCTTGCGTTGTACCATTTCTTCATCCCAGGCTTTCATGCGGGCGATTAGTGCAGTTGCTTCTTTGCGCACGGCATCGTAATTCGCGGTAGCGGGTAATGATGCAAGGAGCTTCTCCAGATTGATACGCGTGGTATGGAGTGCATTGATGCGCTTGTGCATATCCGTTACATTCGCTTCCATCTCCGACATGATGGCGTTGTATGCTGTGTAATCTTCGGCGGTTGTCCGGTAATCCGGATTGCCAGGATCTTCGCCGATGTCTCCACGGTTTTTCCGCCGGCTTTCAATACAAATGATAAGTACCGGGAATGGCTTTATGTCCGGCATAGCTGCTTTCGATATATACATCGGCACACCGGGTGTGGTGGCATGACGCAGGTTCCAGATAAAACGGTTCAGTCCTTTCTTCGCCGGCAGTACGGGTTCGGGACCGGGACCCCCATCATACTGACGATAGGTACTGTCTTTTACAGAAGAAATTACGCGTACCGTTTATTGCTGGCATCCAGCACTTCAAGGGTGATAGCTTCACCCGCTTTGAGTTCGGTAATTGGTAATAGAGCGTGATGCCGGTGGCGGGATTTACGCCGCGGAAAGGGTTGCTGCCGGTAAAGCTGTCATCGCTGCCATCCAGTTCGCTGGAACCGGTGAGCAACATGGCATCAACGGGCTGGTATAACGAAAACTGCTGTCGGCTTTACTATACTGACGTAATACAGAAGATCATCAAGTATCCAGATGGCACGGCCACTGGTTGCGGCGATCAGGTTGCCGTCTTTACTTTCAGATCCTGTACCGGTGTTACCGGGAGGTTGAGCCGGAAGGGCGACCATTCTTTACCGCCATTCCAGGAAATGTAAACGCCTGTTTCTGTACCAGCATACAATAAGTCTTTGCGCACGGGATCTTCACGCAGTACACGGGTGAAAGCACCCACCGGAATACCGGTATCGATTTTCGTCCAGGTTTTACCATAGTCGCTGGTCTTGTACAACCCCGGTGCTTTATCGTTGAATTTATAACGGGTAGTGGCGATATAGGCGGTGCCTTTATCAAAAGAAGAAAGTTCGATTGCATTGATCTGGCATTCGGGTAAGCCCGCAGGCGTTACATTGGTCCAGGTCTTGCAGTTGTCACGGGTGATATACACGAGACCGTCATCACTGCCGGTCCAGATCACTCCTTGTTCGAGCGCAGACTCTGCGATATACGCGAGGGTCCCATAGTTCTCAGCACCCACGGCTTCATTGGTATAGGGCACGCCCATTTTTCCTTGTTTCGATTTATCGTTGCGCGTGAGGTCGGGAGAAACTTCGGTCCAATGTTTACCCATATCATCGGTGCGGAGCAATACCTGGCACCGTGATATAAACGCGCGGATCATGTTTGGAACAGATCAGCGGGGCGTTCCAGGTATAGCGGTACTCATGTCCTTTGCATCACGACCCAGGTATTGAATGGGTGCGGCCATTACATTGGTGGCAGCATTGGTTTTGTATCGAGGAATTCGATCGTACCCAGGTAACTGCCACCGGCCACATAGCGCGGATCATTCGGATCGAAAGCGAGGAAGGCACTCTCGCCACCGGCGGAGTAGCGCCAGCTGCGCGGGGTAATACCGCCACTGCCGATCTCGCGGCTCGCGATGCTGATGCTGGTATTGTCCTGTTGTCCGCTGTAGATGCGGTAGGGAAACTGGTTATCGGTATTGAGGCGATAGAATTGCCGGTAGGCATATTGTCTTGTGAACTCCAGGTTTTTCCGCCGTTGAAACTGATCACCGAACCGCCATCATCGGAGAGGATCATATTGGCCGTGTTGTCCGGATTGATCCAGAGGTCATGGTAATCGCCATGTTGTCCTTCGATCAGACTCCATGTTTTTCCGCCATCGGATGATTTCAATGCAGGGGCACTGAGTACATACACAAGATCTTCATTTTTCGGATCAGCGAATACTTCGATATAGTACCAGGCCCGTTGTACGAGGCGGTGATCGCTGCTCACTTTGGACCAGGAAGCGCCGGCATCGTTGGAGACGAAGAGACCGCCCTGTTCTTTTTGGGTATCGCTTTCCACCAGTGCATATACTTTATCGGAGTTCGCACGGGAAACGGAGATCGCCATCTTACCCAGTTCAGCCGGCAGGCCCTCATTTATTTTTTCCCAATGTTCACCGGCGTCGGTTGATTTATACAGACCACTGCCCGCTCCGCCGCTGATCACCTGCCAGGGGCGGCGGCCATGTTCCCACATGGAAGCGTAGAGGATACGCGGGTTGTCATGTCCATGGAGAGTTCGGTGCAGCCGGTCATTTCATTTACAAAGAGGATATTCTTCCAGGTCTTGCCGCCATCATGGATTTATAAATGCCCCGTTCTTTATTATTGCCATAGAGGGCACCTTGTGCCGCCACATACACGATATCCGGATTGCGCGGATCGATCTGGATGCGGGCGATATGTTGTGTTTGTTCGAGGCCCATGCGTTTCCAGGTCTTGCCCGCATCGGTGGATTTGTATACGCCATCGCCATGGGAGGTCATCACGCCACGCACGGCATGTTCGCCCATGCCTACGTAAACCACATTCACATCACTCTCGGCTACTGCTACTGCACCAACCGATCCGGTTTGAAAGAAACCATCGGAGATATTGGTCCAGCTGATGCCCATATCGGTGGTCTTCCAGAGTCCGCCCCCGGTAGTCCCCATATAGTAGACCATCGGATTGCCCTTGACCCCCGTAGCGCAGTTGGATCGTCCCCCGCGGAACGGCCCGATATTCCGCCACTTCATGGATTTGAAGACGGCGTTGTAGTCGGTGGAGTCTTTTTTGGGTTGGGCGTTTGTGAGCAAGGTGCTGGTGATCATCAGCAGGAGGAGAAGACGGTGCATGGGGGGATTTTTACCGGAAATTAGTTCATCCTTCGATACGATGCAGCAAGTCTGTCTCCTGCCCTGAAGGTTTTGTTTGGCATCTACTCAGGATGACACGAAGATTCTGCTCCGTAGGTTGGAAAGCAGGAAGTCTCTAATACAACGCACTCCCAACCCTGAAGGGGTTGAACGATCAATAGCCCCGGGTGAAACCCGGGGTAAGCGCCCACCATGACCCCTGGAAAACCCCGAAGGGGTGGAATGATTATCCTTCGGTACGCCGATGAAAGATTATCTCAAGCCCTGTAGTTTTTGTTTGCGGCTACTCAGGATGACACGATCTTTTTGCTCTGTATGATGGAAAGCGGGGTGACCCAGCCCCGAAGGGGTGACACAATTATAGCCCGAGTGAAGTGAGGATGCCCGGAAGCCCCGAAGGGGTGACACATTTTACAGCAAAAACGCTCCAATTTCAATATTCTGAAAACCCGATATATGATCGATTTTAGGTCAAATTCATCCGAAAAAGGCAAAATTTCATCAAAAAAAACGCTCAAAAGGCATAAAAACCGCGGAGGACGCAGAGCGCGCGGAGGGGGGAGGTGACAAGTTAAGAGGTTGACAAGGTTGATAAGTTGACAAGGCTCTAAAGCAGCGATAGTCCGAAAGTTTAGAAAACCCTCCTCAGGAGGCCCCAGTCAACCAGTCAACTTTTCAACTACCCCCCTTATCACAACTAACCGTGCCCTTCCGCATCCCTCACTCCTCACAACCAATCGGCTAATGCGCTTCCTACCGGAGTCACCTGGAATTAGCCCTCGAACGTATGAAAGCTCCGGAAAAAGCGAAGCCCACACTACATGCGGCAATACCTCCCGGTGCA
>WNGS01143535.1:0-10494 GCA_020271785.1 Procambarus virginalis
TTTTTTCATCAAGTTCCTGTTGAATATGGGAAAGACACTGTATCTATGCTTAATGCCCAACTTGCCTAAACACGCAGAGTAGTTATTCAACTCTAGAACACTTCCCCACCAGGAACTCGAACCCTAGCCAGCACAGAAGCCCTTCCAGCCACTGCATAACAGGTAACGCCTTAACCCACTGCACCACGCTCATAGCCTTAAAAGAGAGGTAAGTTTGGAGTATTTCAACACTCAAGACCCCCATCTCCCAGACCACTAGAGCAAGTGAGGGTCAAATTTACGTTTTTTTCATCAAGTATCTGTTAAATATGGGAAAACACTGTGTCTATGCTTAATGCCCAACTTGCCTAAACACGCAAGAGTAGTTATTCAACTATAGAACACTTTCCCACCAGGAGACTCGAACCCTAGCCAGCACAGAGCCTTCCAGCCACTGGCATAACAGGTAACGCCTTAACCCACTGCACCACTCAGATCCTTAAAAGAGATGGTAATTTCGGGTATTTCAACACTCCAAAGACCACCACCTCCAAGACCACTAGAGCAAGTGAGGGTCAAATTTACGTTTTTTCATCACGTCCCTGTTAAATATGGGAAGACACTGTGTCTATGCTTAATGCCCAACTTGCCTAAACACGCAAGAGTAGTTATTCAACTATAGAACACTTTCCCACCAGAGACCGCGAACCTTAGCCACACAGAAGCCTTCCAGCCACTGGCACAACAGGTAATGCCTTAACTCACTGCACCATGCTCAGAGGCCTTAAAAGAGATGGTATTTTTGGGTATTTCAACACTCCAAAGACCACCACCTCCCAAGACCACTAGAGCAAGTGAGGGGTCAAATTTACGTTTTTTCATCAAGTCCCTGTTGAATATGGGAAGACACTGTGTCTATGCTTAACTTGCCTAAACACGCAAGAGTAGTTATTCAACTATAGAACACTTTCCCACCAGGAGACGCGAACCTTAGCCAGCACAGAAGCCTTCCAGCCACTGGCATAACAGGTAATGCCTTACCCACTGCACCATGCTCAGACCCTTAAAAGAGATGGTAATTTCGGGGTATTTCAACACTCCAAAGACCACCACCTCCCAAGACCACTAGAGCAGTGAGGGTCAAATTTACGTTTTTTCATCGAGTTCCTGTTGAATATGGGAAGACACTGTATCTATGCTTAATCCCAACTGCCTAAACACACAAGATTAGTTATTCAACTCTAGAACACTTTCCCACCAAACTCGAACCCTAGCCAGCACAAGCCTTCCAGCCACTGGCATAACAGGTAACGCTAACCCACTGCACCACGCTCAGAGCCTTAAAAGGATGGTAATTTCGGGGTAAAATAGGGTACCACCCCTATTCTTTGGTTGTGTGTATGTTTATCTAACTTTATTTGAAAATGTCATTAACAAAAAAGTTACAATATTGATTACATTCAGGGTACAAGGCTGCTTGTCACATTCAAAAGCTCCTCCAGCTCCTCAGATGGCGGGCACGAACCATGGATGGAGTGAGCATTTCCTCTCTGGATTGCACACTACGTGCTGAAAAAGAAAACTGCAGCTCTAGGTCTGTAGTTGTTTTCGATTAGCTTAGACCCCACTCCTTCAAAAAGCTAGCAGCACTTTTACCCCAGGCACCAAGTGTCTCTGAGGCAATGGGGACAAAATTGTAGTGGTGCTCAAGGTCTCTGTATTTACGTGACTTGGCCGCTTCCCGGTGATTGGCAGCTCCTCCTGCTTGAGTAGCACTGAAGTCACATAGGTATTGGCTAAAGTTGAAACGCCAGTGTAGTCCCACCCAACTGTCTACCATTCTTCCAGGGTTCACCGTGATTCCATCTGGGCGACCGACAGGCTCATCAGAGTTGTGGGACATTAGGTAGCGGGGCTCTCACTGCTGGACAACCGGCTGTGGTAGGCTTCTCTTAATAATGTCATTGACCTCGCCATGTCTTGCATGCCATCCCCTGTCCTTTGGCAGAGAAGGCCATGCCATCCGTACCTGTTGGCCTCTGCCTCGCCGCAAATACACCTGTATTCGGTGTGGATTGGGGCAGTGAGACGGAGAGCCACGGCAAATTCGGAGGGCCTGCGGTGTGAGACGGGTGCCGGTTGCTGACATTGGGGTTGCTAATAAGAAATCACCTGCATGTGGAGCTGCTACAGCCCTAAGTCGGGCAGTGTCATGTGGGGTTGTCGCAGCTTCTAGCAAGTCGCAGCTTCTTGGTCGGCAATGGGGCGATCCCACTGGATTGCTTATGGGCTTCAGAAGCAGTGGTTGGGGTGCTGGTCCTGTAGAGAGACCCATTTGGTTGTGCAGTCTGTGAAGCTGGGATCATGTCCCCCTGCCTGTTGAACTAGGTGCTCATGTAATTTCCTTCACCAGTTGTCGGCGCCACTGAAGAGACAGGAACGCTGGTACAGCAATTTGTGTTGCTGTGCGCACGCCAAGACCCCCGAGTCCTGGCAGGAAGGGAGGCCTGTTTCCACTGCGAGTTGCTGAGGGAAGATTACTGTGGTTGACTGCTGCCCTCACCCCCATCCAGCCACTCACCACATCACCGATGACACTGGCCACGGTCACCAACCTGGCCGTCCCTGGTGGTGATGTCGAACTGAGCACTCTTGGGACTCCTCGGCCCACGCCATGCCAACACAGCTCCTGCCCTGCCTGACCCCCGGTACTGCCCCTGGAGTCAGGCAGCAGTGGGGCTCCTCCCTCACCATCATTACTCTCGTAGTCTCCGCCACCACACTCTTCCCCCGCTCACCCTTGTGCCACACCTGCAACAGTTTAGTGTTGCGGTAGGTGTGGCTCGCTGGCCCATACACAACAACACAAACTGTCTGGCCACGGAGTGTCAGGGGTCAGCCGGATGGTTACCTGCCCTCTTGTTGACCCCGCCCACCCGAGGTCCGGAACGCAGGGTGCAGGAGGGCTCCATCATGCCCACAACCTCACTCTCCTGCAGGAATGTAATAAATCATGCTGATAACTGTAAGCAAAATGTTATCATATTAAGTTATCATAATTCATTAAGTCAGTAATGCCATATAAGAATTTTGGTGTTAAAGTAACCTGGATGGTGTGTTCGTGGGCGGGCGTGGGCTGATGCAGGAGTGGTGGATGTATAGCTGTCCGTCTTGTAGAGTTATCCTGGCGGAGCGGCAGCCATCTTGGTCTTCCTGGCCGGGTGTTTGCCGTCCGAGGAAGACCAAGATGTGCTTCCGCTCCGCCAGGATACTCTACAAGACGGACAGCTATATCTCCACTCACTCCTGCATCAGCCCACGCCCGCCCACGAACACCCCTCCAGGTACTTTATTACACCCAAGTCTTACTGGCATTACTGACTTAATGAATTATGATAACTAATATGATAACATTTTGCTATACAGTTATCAATGATTTATTACATTTCCTTCAGGAGAGTGAGGTTGTGGGCATGCTGGCCCTCCTGCACCCTGGCGTTCCTTGACCTCGGGTGGGCGGGGTCAACAATAGGGCATGTCACCATCCGGCTGACCCCTGACACTCCGCTGGCCAGACAGTTTGTGTTGTTGTTGTATGGGCCAGCGAGGCCACACCTACCGCAACACTAAACTGTTGCAGGTGTGGCACAAGGGTGAGCCGGGGAGAGTGTGGTGGGCGGAGACTACGAGAGTATGATGGTGAGGGAGGAGCCCCACTGCTGCCTGACCTCCAGGGGCAGTACCGGGGGTCAGGCCGGGCAGGAGCTGTGTTGGCCTGGCGTGGGCCGAGGTCCCAAAGTGCTCAGTTCGACATCACCACCAGGGACGGCCAGGTTGGTGACCCGTGGCCACGTGTCATCGGTGATGTGGTGAGTGGCCTGGATGTGGTGAGGGCAGCAGTCAACCACAGTAATCTTCCCTCAGCAACTCGCAGTGGAAACAGGCCTCCCTTCCTGCCAGACTCGGGGGTCTTGGCGTGCGCACAGCAACACAAATTGCTGTACCAGCGTTCCTGTCCTCTTCAGTGGCGCCTGACAACTTGGTGAAGAAATTCTACCTGAGCACCTAGTTCAACAGGCAGGGGTACATGATCCCAGCTTCACAGACTGCACAACCAAATGGGTCTCTCTCGCAGGACCAGCACCCCAACCACTGCCTTCTGAAGCCCATAAGCATCCAGCTGGGATCGCCCCATTGCCGACCAAGAAGCTGCGACTTTGCTAGAAGCTGCGACAACCCACATGACACTGCCCGACTTAGGGCTGTAGCAGCTCCCCATGCAGGTGATTTCTTATTAGCAACCCAATGTCACAACCGGCACCCTTCTCACACGCAGGCCCTCCGAATTGCCGTGGCTCTCCGTCTCACTGCCCCAATCCACACCGAATACAGGTGTATTTGCGGCGAGGCAGAGGCCAACAGGTACGGATGGCATGGCCTTCTCTGCCAAGACAGGAGGATGGCATGCAAGACATGGCGAGGTCAATGACATTATTAAGAGAAGCCTTACCACAGCCGGTTGTCCAGCAGTGAGAGCCCCGCTACCTAATGTCCCACAACTCTGAGAGCCTGTCGGTCGCCCAGATGGAATCACGGTGAACCCTGGAAGATGGTAGACAGTTGGTGTGGACTACACTTGCGTTTCAACTTTAGCCAATACCTATGTGACTTCAGTGCTACTCAAGCAGAGGAGCTGCCAATCACCGGAAGCGCCAAGTCACGTAAATACAGAGACCTTGAGCACCACTACAATTTGTCCCCATTGCCTCAGAGACACTTGGTGCCTGGGGTAAAAGTGCTGCTAGCTTTTTGAAGGAGTTGGGGTCTAAGCTAATCGAAACAACTACAGACCCTAGAGCTGCCAGTTTTCTTTTTCAGCACCTTAGTGTGGCAATCCAGAGAGGAATGCTCACTCCATCCATGGTTCGTGCCCGCCATCTGAGGAGCTGGAGGAGCTTTTGAACTTGTGACAGCAGCCTTGTACCCTGAATGTAATCAATATTGTAACTTTTTTTTGTGTAATGACATTTTCAAATAAAGTTAGATAAACATACACATACCAAAGAATAGGGTGGTACCCCTATTTTACCCCGAAATTACCATCTCTTTTAAGGCTCTGAGCGTGGTGCAGTGGGTTAAGGCGTTACCTGTTATGCCATTGGCTGGAAGGCTTCTGTGCTGGCTAGGGTTCGAGTTTCCTGGTGGGAAGTGTTCTAGAGTTGAATAACTACTCTTGTTTGTTTAGGCAAGTTGGGCATTAAGCCATAGATACAGTGTCTTCCCATATTCAACAGGAACTCGATGAAAAACGTAAATTTGACCCTCACTTGCTCTAGTGGTCTTGGGAGGTGGTGGTCTTTGGAGTGTTGAAATACCCCGAAATTACCATCTCTTTTAAGGGTCGAGCATGGTGCAGTGGGTTAAGGCATTACCTGTTATGCCATGGCTGGCAGGCTTCTGTGCTGGCTAAGGTTCGCGTCTCCTGTGTGAAAGTGTTCTATAGTTGAATAACTACTCTTGCGTGTTTAGGCAAGTTAAGCATAGACACAGTGTCTTCCCATATTCAACAGGGACTTGATGAAAAAACGTAAATTTGACCCCTCACTTGCTCTAGTGGTCTTGGAGGTGGTGGTCTTTGGAGTGTTGAAATACCCCAAAATTACCATCTCTTTTAAGGCTCTGAGCATGGTGCAGTGAGTTAAGGCATTACCTTTTGTGCCAGTGCTGGAAGGCTTCTGTGCTGGCTAAGGTTCGCGTCTCCTGGTGGAAAGTGTTCTATAGTTGAATAACTACTCTTGCGTGTTTAGGCAAGTTGGGCATTAAGCATAGACACAGTGTCTTCCCATATTTAACAGGGACGTGATGAAAAACGTAAATTTGACCCCTCACTTGCTCTAGTGGTCTTGGGAGGTGGTGGTCTTTGGAGTGTTGAAATACCCCGAAATTACCATCTCTTTTAAGGCTCTGAGTGTGGTGCAGGGTTAAGGCGTTACCTGTTATGCCAGTGGCTGGAAGGCTTCTGTGCTGGCTAGGGTTCGAGTCTCCTGGTGGGAAAGTGTTCTATAGTTGAATAACTACTCTTGCGTGTTTAGGCAAGTTGGCATTAAGCATAGACACAGTGTTTTCCCATATTTACAGATACTTGATGAAAAACGTAAATTTGACCCCTCACTTGCTCTAGTGGTCTTGGGAGATGGTGGTCTTTGGAGTGTTGAAATACTCCAAAATTACCATCTCTTTTAAGGCTCTGAGCGTGGTGCAGTGGGTTAAGGCGTTACCTGTTATGCCAGTGGCTGGAAGGCTTCTGTGCTGGCTAGGTTCGAGTTTCCTGGTGGGGAAGTGTTCTAGAGTTGAATAACTACTCTTGCGTGTTTAGGCAAGTTGGGCATTAAGCATAGATACAGTGTCTTCCCATATTCAACAGGAACTTGATGAAAAAACTTAAATTTGACCCCTCACTTGCTCTAGTGGTCTTGGGAGGTGGTGGTCTTTGGAGTGTTGAAATACCCCGAAATTACCATCTCTTTTAAGGGTCTGAGCATGGTGCAGTGGGTTAAGGCATTACCTGTTATGCCAGTGGCTGGAAGGCTTCTGTGCTGGCTAAGATTCGCGTCTCCTGGTGGGAAAGTGTTCTATAGTTGAATAACTACTCTTGCGTGTTTAGGCAAGTTAAGCATAGACACAGTGTCTTCCCATATTCAACAGGGACCTGAAGAAAAAACGTAAATTTGACCCCTCACTTGCTCTAGTGGTCTTGGGAGGTGGTGGTCTTTGGAGTGTTGAAATACCCCAAAATTACCATCTCTTTTAAGGCTCTGAGCGTGGTGCAGTGGGTTAAGGCGTTACCTGTTATGCCAGTGGCTGGAAGGCTTCTGTGCTGGCTAGGGTTCGAGTCTTCTGGTGGGAAAGTGTTCTATAGTTGAATATATATATATATATATATATATATATATATATATATATATATATATATATATATATATATATGCACATACTTGCTTGAACCACAAGTGAAGATTAACAATCTTTAGACAACACCCACCAGTGGGACTCGAACCCAGAAAGCACAACTACCTTCCAGTAGCTGCCATAACTAGTATGCCTTAACCCACTACACCAAGTCAGACCCTTAAAATAGATAGAGATTTCGAAGTATTTACCTAAAATATCTCCACCTCCCAAGGGCACCAGATTAGTGAGGGTTACTTAAGCATTTAAGTATATATATATATATATATATATATATATATATATATATATATATATATATATATATATATATATATATATTGGTATATTTTGGTAGCAGTCTTTCCTGTAGACATATATTATTAAATATGACCGAAAAAGTAAGATTAATAATTCTAACACGAATTTTCTCTATTTCCTTATGTTTCTTTTTACTGGTGACGGTAAATGAAAAATCAATTCTCCAAAATTAATTTTTATTTCTAGTCTGACGCGACACTTGAGCGCGTTTCGTAAAACTTATTACATTTTCAAAGACTTTAGTTTACACACACACAAAACACTATAACTGAACAGAGTTTAAACAGCTTTTCTTTTTTATACCTGCATTTGGGTGAGGTGACATGTTACAATGGTTTGGGGTGAGGTGAGAACAAACACAGAACACGAAACAATGGGTATAAGCTAAAGGGAAGAATAGTTCTGTAACTGCAGAAGGCCTATTGGCCCATATTTCTTGATGTTTCTATATTGGAGCGGAGTCTTGAAGTGGGTAGAATATAGTTGTGCGTTAATTGGCTGTTGATTGCTGGTGTTGACTTCTTGATGTGTAGTGCCTCGCAGATGTCAAGCCGCCTGTTGTCGCTGTATCTATCAATGATTTCTGTGTTGTTTGTTAAGATTTCTCTGGTGATGGTTTGGTTGTGGGAAGAGATTATATGTCAAGAGGAGTACAGGCCGGATCACGATACACTCGGTCCATTATCATCCCGATTGTTTCATCCACAGGTACGTTGGTAAACAGTGATTCTACGTCCAACGAGGCTCTTATCCTGTTGCCCGTGTTCCCCGCAGTAAGTCAACAAATTCCTTCGGGGACTTCAGGCTGAAGGCGCAAGGGACATAAGGAGTCAGTAAGCCGTTGAGTCGTTTCGCCAGTCTGTACGTGGGTGTGGGTATCTGGCTGATGATTGGCTGAAGTGGGTTTCCAGGCTTATGCGTCTTGACATTTCCATACGCATATCCAGGTTTATATTCCCCAATAATCTTTGGCAGGTGGAGTCCGGATTTCTTGGCATTCACAGTTTCAATCAATTTGTTGACCTTTGCTTTCAATTCGGCTGTAGTATCCTTCGTTACCCTTTGGAATTTAGTTTGGTCAGAGAGTATGAGGTTCATTTTCGCCAGATATTCGTCTTTCTTAAGGATGACGTATATTTATGTATATCTATGACGTTATGTCCAGACCAAGTGCGTTGGCCCGGAAAGTGGAGTTGGAGATCCTGTTGGACGACATATTTGACCTCGAAGCACAAAAAAGGTCACCACCAAAGACACCTTACAAGCAGAACTTATTGCAGAAGGAGGAAAGAATCGAGGCAACTACAGAAGCACCATACTGACCCCCGAGCTCAAAGCGGCAGCTAAGAGCCTTCGTGAGAACAAGGAGATAGTTGTCAGGAGAGGCGACAAGTCGCCAATATACGTCATCCTTAAGAAAGACGAATATCTGGCGAAAATGAACCTCATACTCTCTGACCAAACTAAATTCCAAAGGGTAACGAAGGACACTACAGCCGAATTGAAAGCAAAGGTCAACAAATTGATTGAAACTGTGAATGCCAAGAAATCCGGACTCCACCTGCCAAAGATTATTGGGGAATATAAACCTGGATATGCGTATGGAAATGTCAAGACGCATAAGCCTGGAAACCCACTTCGGCCAATCATCAGCCAGATACCCACACCCACGTACAGACTGGCGAAACGACTCAACGGCTTACTGACTCCTTATGTCCCTTGCGCCTTCAGCCTGAAGTCCCCGAAGGAATTTGTTGACTTACTGCGGGGAACACGGGCTACAGGGATAAGAGCCTCGTTGGACGTAGAATCACTGTTTACCAACGTACCTGTGGATGAAACAATCGGGATGATAATGGACCGAGTGTATCGTGATCCGGCCTGTACTCCTCTTGACATACCAGAAAATATCCTGAGGAAACTACTCCAAGCTTGTACTAAGGAGGCACCCTTCTTGAGCCCGGATGGGCACATGTATAAGCAAGTAGATGGGGTCGCCATGGGTTCTCCCCTAGGTGTCCTGTTTGCGAACTTCTACATGGGTACTATCGAGAAAAAAGTCTTAGTCGACTTGAACTTGAAACCGGCCATATACTGCAGGTATGTTGACGACATTTTTACACAGGTACCTGATGTCAGACATCTGCAGGAGCTGAAAGAGGCGTTTGAGCAGAATTCTGTGTTGCGTTTCACTTACGAGATGGAGAAGGATGGGAAGCTGCCCTTTCTAGATGTAACAGTCATGGAAAGGAGCGGAGGTTTCCACACTGCAGTCTACACTAAGGAAACAAACATAGGAATGTGCCTAAATGCCAACAGTGACTGCCCAGACAGGTACAAGAGGAGTGTTGTTAACGCTTATGTCGACCGTGCTCTCAGCCACAGCTCAGAATGGAAGCAAGTCGACGAAGAACTCTGTAGAGTAAGGCAGGTCCTAGTCAACAACGGCTTCTCCAATGGTTTCATTGAAGACATCATAAGAAGGAAAGTGAAACGCCATGCAACCTCTGAAGATACAACTAACACAACACCTATACCCCCTATTAGACTATTTTACAGGAACTTCTTCTCCACAGCTCATAAAACGGAGGAAAGGGTCCTGAAAGATATTGTTAATAGAAACGTTATCCCTACAGACAAAAATCAGAAGATACAATTGACGATTTACTATAAAACCAAGAAAACTGCCAACCTACTCATGAGAAACTCTCCAGACACAAAGCAGAACGCTTTGAAAGAGACCAATGTCGTCTATGCCTTCAAATGCCCACTTGGGGACTGTAAGCCCCAAAGAACTCAATATATAGGCAAGACAACAACATCTCTTTCCAGGCGATTAACGATGCATAAGCAACAGGGCTCTATCAAGGAACATATAATCTCTTCCCACAACCAAACCATCACCAGAGAAATCTTAACAAACAACACAGAAATCATTGATAGATACAGCGACAACAGGCGGCTTGACATCTGCGAGGCACTACACATCAAGAAGTCAACACCAGCAATCAACAGCCAATTAACGCACAACTATATTCTACCCACTTCAAGACTCCGCTCCAATATAGAAACATCAAGAAATATGGGCCAATAGGCCTTCTGCAGTTACAGATCTATTCTTCCCTTTAGCTTATACCCATTGTTTCGTGTTCTGTGTTTGTTCTCACCTCACCCAAACCATTGTAACATGTCACCTCACCCAAATGCAGGTATAAAAAGAAAAGCTGTTTTAAACTCTGTTCAGTT
>WNGS01143540.1:0-10977 GCA_020271785.1 Procambarus virginalis
AATATTACCTAGTGGTGGTGGAGTCATACACCAATTTCTGGATGTGCATGTGTGTAACTCCACCACATCATCTGGAACTTGTGAATACTAAGGCAAACATTTGTAATTTTGGATTGCCAGACATAATGGCTCAGACAATGCTCCTTATTTGTTTCTGTGGAATGGAAGATTTTTTCGGAAAAATGGTATTAAACATGTAACACCTGCCCCCCTATAATCCTTCTTCAAATCTTGTAGCAGAGAGAGCAGTGAGATCCTTGAAAGAAGGGTTAAAGCGGTTTACGGAAGGTAATATTAATACAAGGCTTTGTAGATTTTTATATAATCAAAGGAAAACTGTTCAATCTACTACTGGTAAATCTCCTTCTGAATTATTGTTTAATAGGCACTTTAAAGTGCACATGGAAGCAGTAAAAGACAGATCCCGATAAAGAAAAATTGGTAACTAGCTTGGCCAGTCAGTTGGCTCAGGGAGAAAACTGTTGTTAATGAAGGGGATGCCATATATGCAAGGAATTTGGAAGTGGAAAGCCCTGGGCGGAAAGAAAAATTAGGGAAGTCCTGGGCTGCAGGAATTCACTGTGCAAGTGCAAAGTTTTGGGAACATTAATTGGAAAAGGCATGCCGATCAGCTCATGCCAAGGTTCACAGGTAATTTTGAAGACCCTTCAGGTGGGGGTGGGGCAACTAGTGATATCCATCCTAATACTGAAGGGATAGCAGCACCTGCAGGAGACCAGGAGGCAGAGCAAGGGACAGCAGAGGGTAAGGGGATACAGTTAACCCTAGGGACTCTACAAGGAGTAATTCAGAAGAATGTTTCCAGAAGTAACAGGTCAGGACTCCCAGTTGAGAAAATCAGGAAGAGTCATACGACCGCCTGATAGACTTAACCTGTAGGGATAGAATTTATTTTAAAAGGGGAGGAATGTTGGGATTGAGTACTACAGATGTTGGCGGTAGCATGTTTGGAGCAGATGCTCTTTTGTTTATGATCTTGTTAATAATATTTCATGTACCTGATAACTGTTTGTTATTGTTACTGGCGGAGAATAAAACCATGTAGACGAAGATCGGTGTCAAAAATTCCAACAACAATTGCTAACCCCTCACATACCTAATTAAAAATGGTCATATCATATAATTACTAACAATACTAATATTACAAAAATTGTTGAGGAGAGAGTTTCTCTGGCAACAGTGGGAAGGTATTGCATCAGTCACACCGGCCAGTACCTAATGTTTCCCTTCATAAATAAAAATACTTCCAGTTTCAAGCTGAAATGTAAAGAACACACTCATTAAATACAGGATATAATGTTAAATAACGAATACCTAAATGTCTTCCTCATCTAGCTGATAATAAAATCTGCTGAAAAATTAAATGCATCCAGACGGATGGAAGGGAGGATGTAGGGGGCACGCCATTCAAGGGGGTGTATGCACATGGCTCTCGAGACCAACAGACGTACTGCTGCTCGCTACATAGACACCATACATGTGCCCTCCATAGGTAGCCTAGGACACGCCTGAGTGAGTCCTACAGATCTCCCACAAACATAGGAAGTGCCTTTAACCCGGTTATAATTTAAGCTAAATGATCACAAGTGCTATAGTGTAATTGGTTAGGCTGTGAGCTACCTAAACAAACTTGGTAAACTTTCATATCAATTTAATCCTCTCTCTGCTATGTAACAATGGGTTTTGTTACGAGTTTACCGTGTCAGCTTTTGGACAGGTATCCTCAAGGAAGTAGAGATAGCAGCCACGATTTCTTTCCTACCCAGATGTGTCTGAACTCCACAACATTTGGGGACAGTCTCTGTGGCTTATTAGATAAAAACGAATGAATGGCAGGAGAATATACTACTCTGAGAACTAAGCTGGATTTTTTTACTTGTACTAGTTCATGGTAGTTAACTAACTTGATAGCATTCTGTAGTTGTTGTTATCCCATTGAATTTGGGATATAGACTAAATATTCACAATACCTCGCCCCCCCCTTATGTGTAGAGGGTAACACCCAGCAGAAGAGCTAAATATTCATACAGTCCACTCAATTAAATAAATTAATTCAACTAATACCTCTGGGAAAATCCTCCACATAATTTGATCCTTCATACCTGGATGCTGATTAGGATAAATTAAAATAACCTGTGTGAATAAACGATAGTGGTTCTCCCTGTTATAAATTCCTAGCGTATCTCAGCCAACCTGAATCAACAATTAAGTAGTTAAGATCACAGCTGCCAACAAATACTAGGCCTAATGCTCAAAGTGGCAATCGTAGGGCATAGTCAGGTACCCAAGGAACTTGCCACCATACCTGGAGTAGAGATAAGAATAATTAGGTCACCAGGAGCTACTGCTCACAATTTTATAAAAATACAATACTAACAGCAGTGCTATAGTGGTCTCGCCATCTAATCATAATATATCTAGGTGGTAATGACACACTTATTCGTAACCCAGCTGAGATAATTAATCACTCAGGAACATAGTTAATTCTTTAAAAAAAAAATAACTCAGTTGTAGTGTTTACTCTAATAGAACCACGCGTTCCACCAAAAATTAATTGTCAGAGTGCATTATGTAAGTTCCGAGTTTCATAATGCACAAATGACTATATAAACTACTGTGTCAGGAAATGAGTATGGTGGGAGACACCTATATCCATTTCACACCTCACCAGGTGTGAAATGGTGAGAGTATTTAGTAGCTCACCGTGGGAGTATTTCTCCAGATGGAGTACACCTCACTAGTGAATCATGAGCACATGTCGCTAACTAATCAATACCATAAAATACCATAGGAGGTTGTGGCGAGAAGGCCATACAATAGTATATGTATATTTCTCTTATTCATTGTAAAATAATAAACTCCAATAAGATATTGCACTAATCAATTTATGCACATTACAGTATATAATTAACTGCAAACCCTTATGTTTTTTAGGGGGAAGAGGGGGGGGGGGGTGTAGGACAATATTAGGCTAGAGGTGAACTAAGTAATGGTCATCCTAGCCTGATCCATTATTTGCGCTGACCTGATGTACGGGTGGGACTACAATTTGTCTGGTGTTGGCCTAAAGATTCTACAGCCTAGCCAACATTAAATATTGTGCAGACCCCCCGCCCTAGAGGGGTGGGATTCACTATTGATATGAGTTGTGTTATATATTTAATATCTTATTGCCATGTTGTTATATTTATATTTGAGTGTACAATGTATCTACTCCATCGGAAGATGATTATGATGAGCTAAACTAGGAGCTTCTGTAGGGATACAAGTATCAACTCAAATATTTGCATATATTTAATTTAACATGTTTGCCAACTCTGCATGAGGTAGGATAAAATAGCCTAGTTGCAGAAAATTAATACCCAGGCTACTACCAACGGTACTTGAGTAGCATCTATGAACAAGTACCCAAGCTATATTAGCAATACTACAAGCCAACAAGACTTAAACAAACAGTCAACATGACTACTCAGAAAAGGTGAGAAGATCCTTGACAGGCCTTAAAGGCACACAACAAGACTACTCAACAAATGTGAGAATTGTCACAAGGTCTCCAGTTGATTATAACCAGCTGGAAATCTCCCTAAGAGTAGCTGATGGCCAATTCAAACAAGTAAAGGCAATGATCGGGTTTTACATAGGTGTACTCAATGAAAGTGACACTGACCCTGATGAAACTGAACAAATCATAGCAGAATTAGCTATGTACGAGGCTGACACACAAGAAAAGTTCAATCCTCTACTCAAACTTACAAAGAATGCATAAAGTACCAACTAACTAACTAATGTGTCTCAACCTAGTGCAGCTCAGTCAGAGGCAAGATTACCTCCTCTGGCCTTCCCAACCTTTGCTGGATGGATGAAGAAAATTGGGACACCTTTTGGATGTCTTTTAAAGAGTCAACCAACACAACACATATACCCCCAATTAGACTATTTTACAGGAACTTCTTTTCGACGTCTCATAACAAGGAGGAAAGGGTCATGAAAGATAGTGTTGATAGGAACATCATCCCTACAGACAAAAATCAGAAAATACAATTGATAATTTATTATAAACCAAAAAAACGGCCAATCTACTCATGAAAAACTCGCCAGACACCAAGCAGAACGCTTTGAAGGAGACCAACGTCGTCTATGCCTTTAAATGCCCAATGGGGACTGTAAGCCCCAAAGTACTCAGTATATAGGCAAGACAACAACGCCTCTTTCTAGGCGACTAACAATACATAAGCAACAGGGAGTCATCAAGGAACACATAATCTCTTCTCACAAACAGACCATCACCAGAGAAATCTTAACAAACAACACAGAAATCATCGATAGGTACAGCGATAGTAGGCGGCTTGACATCGGCGAGGCACTACACATCAAAAAGTCAACACCAGCAATCAACAGCCAATTAATGCACAACTATATTCTACCTACTCAAGACCCCGAACCGATATGGAAGCAGCAAGAGGAAGTATGGGCCATAGACCTTCTGCAGTTACTTCCATTCATATGCTCACTTATTCAATTTATACCCATTGTTCGTGTTCTGTCTTGTGTTCGTCACCTCACCCAAAACTTTTGTACCATATCACCTCATCCAATAGAGAATAAGTACGAAGAATTTGCGTGTAAATTAAGTCTTTGAAAATGTAATACGATTACGAAACGCGCTCAGGCGTCAGACAATTAAAAAATGAATTCGGAGAATTGTTATTTTTATTACCACCGACAGTGAAGAAAAAACATAAGAAATATTGAGAAGATTGGTTGAATTATTAATTTATCTTTTTTTCGGTCATACAACAACACTGTTTACAAGAAGACTGCTACCAAAATATAATAATAATAAGTATATATATAGTATATGTATATATATACTATATATATATAATATATATATATATATATATATATATTATATATATATATATGTGTATATATATATAATATATATAATATATATATTATATATATATATATATATATATATATATATATATAAATATGTATATATAATATATATATATATATTATATATATTATAATCTATATATATAATATATATATATATATTATTAAATATGACCGAAAAAGTAAGATTAATATTCTAACACGAATTTTCCGATTTCCCTATGTTTCGTTAGGTTGGGTAAATGAAAAATCAATTCTCAAAATTCATTTTTATTTCTAGTCTGACGCGACACTTGAGCGCATTTAGTAAAACTTATTATATTTTCAAAGACTTAGTTTATAAACACACAACATATATATATATAATATATATATAGAATAATATATAATATTATATATATATATATATATATTATATTATATTATATATTGTATGTGGGTAGTGTAAACTAAAGTCTTGAATAATAAGTTTTACGAAATGCGCTCAAAAGTGTCGCGTCAGACTGAATAAAAAGAAATTTTGAGAATGATTTTTCTTTACCATCAACAGTAAAAGAAACATAAGGAAGATCGAGAAAATCCGTGTTAGAATATTATCTTACTTTTCGGTCATATTTAATAATATTATTATATATATATATATATATATATATATATATATATATATATATATATATATATATATATATATATATTAATATATATATATATATATATTATATATATATATATATATTATATATATATATATAATATAATATATATATATATTATATATATATATATATATATATATATATATATATATATATATATATTATATATATACATATACATATATTATACTTATATATTAGTATATTTTGGTAGCAGTCTTTCTTGTAAACAGATGTTGTTGAATATGACCGAAAAGATAAGATTAATAATTCTAACACGAATCTTCTCAATATTCTTATGTTTTTCTTCACTGTCGGTGGTAATAAAAATAACAATTCTCCGAAATTCATTTTTAATTGTCTGACGCCTGAGCGCGTTTCGTAATTCGTATTACATTTTCAAAGACTTAATTTACACGCAAATTCTTCGTACTTATTCTCTATTGGATGAGGTGATATGGTACAAAGTTTTGGGTGAGGTGACGAACACAAGACAGAACACGAAACAATGGGTATAAATTGAATAAGTGAGCATATGAATGGAAGTAACTGCAGAAGGTCTATTGGCCCATACTTCCTCTTGCTGCTTCCATATCGGTTCGGGGTCTTGAAGTAGGTAGAATATAGTTGTGCATTAATTGGCTGTTGATTGCTGGTGTTGACTTTTTGATGTGTAGTGCCTCGCCGATGTCAAGCCGCCTACTATCGCTGTACCTATCGATGATTTCTGTGTTGTTTGTTAAGATTTCTCTGGTGATGGTCTGTTTGTGAGAAGAGATTATGTGTTCCTTGATGACTCCCTGTTGCTTATGTATTGTTAGTCGCCTAGAAAGAGGCGTTGTTGTCTTGCCTATATACTGAGTACTTTGGGGCTTACAGTCCCCAATTGGGCATTTAAAGGCATAGACGACGTTGGTCTCCTTCAAAGCGTTCTGCTTGGTGTCTGGCGAGTTTTCATGAGTAGATTGGCCGTTTTTTTGGTTTTATAATAAATTATCAATTGTATTTTCTGATTTTTGTCTGTAGGGATGACGTTCCTATCAACACTATCTTTCATGACCCTTTCCTCCGTTTTATGAGCCGTCGAAAAGAAGTTCCTGTAAAATAGTCTAATTGGGGGTATATGTGTTGTGTTGGTTGACTCTTTAAAAGACATCCAAAAGGTGTCCCAATTTTCTTCATCCAGTCCAGCAAAGGTTGGGAAGGCCAGAGGAGGTAATCTTGCCTCTGACTGAGCTGCACTAGGTTGAGACACATTAGTTGAGTTAGTTGGTACTTTATGCATTCTTTGTAAGTTGAGTAGAGGATTGAACTTTTCTTGCGTGTCAGCCTCGTACATAGCTAATTCTGCTATGATTTGTTCAGTTTCATCAGGGTCAGTGTCACTTTCATTGAGTACACCTATGTAAAACCCGATCATTGCCTTTACTTGTTTGAATTGGCCATCAGCTACTCTTAGGGAGATTTCTAACTGGTTATAATCAACTGGAGATCTTGTGAGACAAATCCTCACATTTGTTGAGTAGTCTTGTCAAGTGGCCTTTAAGGCCTGTCAAGGATTTTCTCACCTTTTCTGGAGTAGCCATGTTGGCTGTTTGTTTAAGTCTTGTTGGGCTTGTAGTATTGCTAATATAGCTTGGGTACTTGTTCATAGATGCTACTCAAGTACCGTTGGTAGTAGCCTGGGGTATTAATTTTCTGCAACTAGGCTATTTTATCCTACCTCATGCAGAGGTTGGCAAACATGTTAAATTAAATATATGCAAATATTTGAGTTGATACTTGGTATCCCTACAGGAAGCTCCTAGGGTTAGCTCATCATAATCATCTTCCGATGGAGTAGATACATTGTAACACTCAAATATAAATATAACAACATGGCAATAAGATATTAAATATATAACAAAACATATCAGATAGTGAATCCCACCCCTCTAGGGGGGGGGGGGTCTGCACAATATTTAAATGTTGGCTAGGCTGTAGAATCTTTAGGCCAACACCAGACAAATTGTAGTCCCACCCGTACATCAGGTCAGCGCAAATAATGGATCAGGCTAGGATGACCATTACTTAGTTCACCTCTAGCCTAATATTGTCCTACACCCCCCCCCCCTCTTCCCCCTAAAAAAACATAAGGGTTTGCAGTTAATTATATACTGTAATGTGCATAAATTGATTAGTGCAATATCTTATTTGGAGTTTATTATTTTACAATGAATAAGAGAAATATATACATACTATTGTATGGCCTTCTCGCCACAACCTCCTATGGTATTTTATGGTATTGATTAGTTAGCGACATGTGCTCATGATTCACTAGTGAGGTGTACTCCATCTGGAGAAATACTCCCACGGTGAGCTACTAAATACTCTCACCATTTCACACCTGGTGAGGTGTGAAATGGATATAGGTGTCTCCCAACCATACTCATTTCCTGACACAGTAGTTATATAGTCAGTTGTGCATTATGAAACTCGGAACTTTCATAATGCACTCTGACAATTAATTTTTGGTGGAACGCGTGGTTCTATTAGAGTAAACACTACAACTGAGTTATTTTTTTTTTTAAGAATTAACTATGTTCCTGAGGTGATTATTATCTCAGCTGGGTTACGAAATAAGTGGTCATTACCACTAGATATATTATGATTAGATGTGAGACCACTATAGCACTGCTGTTAGTATGTTGTTTTTTTATAAAAATTGTGAGCAGTAGCTCCTGGTGACCTAATTATTCTTATCTCTACTCCAGGTATGGTGGCAAGTTCCTTGGGTACCTGACTATGCCCTACGATTGCCACTTTGAGCATTAGGCCTAGTATTGTTGGCAGCTGTGATCTTAACTACTTAATTGTTGATTCAGGTTGGCTGAGATACGCTAGGAATTTATAACAGGGAGAACCACTATCGTTTATTCACACAGGTTATTTTAATTTATCCTAATCAGCATCCAGGTATGAAGGATCAAAATTTATGTGGAGGATTTTCCCAGAGGTATTAGTTGAATTAATTTATTTAATTGAGTGGACTGTATGAATATTTAGCTCTTCTGCTGGGTGTTACCCTCTACACATAAATGGGGGGGGGAGGTATTGTGAATATTTAGTCTATATCCCAAATTCAATGGGAATAACAACAACTACAGAATGCTATCAAGTTAGTTAACTACCAATGAACTAGTACAAGTAAAAAAATCCAGCTTAGCTCTCAGAGTAGTATATTCTCTGCCATTCATTCGTTTTTAACTAATAAGCCACAGAGACTGTCCCCAAATGTTGTGGAGTCCAGACACATCTGGGTAGGAAAGAAATCGTGGCTGCTATCTCTACTTCCTTGAGGATACCTGTCCAAAAGCTGACACGGTAAAACTCGTAACAAAACCCATTGTTACATAGCAGAGAGAGGATTAAATTGATAATGAAAGTTTACCAAGTTTGTTTAGGTAGCACAGCCTAACCAATTACACTATAGCACTTGTGATCATTTAGCTTAAATTATAACCGGGTTAAAGGCACTTCCTATGTTTGTGGGAGATCTGTAGGACTCACTCAGGCGTGTCCTAGGCTACCTATGGAGGGCACATGTATGGTGTCTAATGTAGCGAGCAGCAGTACGTCTGTTGGTCTCGAGTGCCATGTGCATACACCCCTTGAATGGCGTGCCCCCTACATCCTCCCTTCCATCCGTCTGGATGCATTTATTTTCAGCAGATTTTATTATCAGCTAGATGAGGAAGACATTTAGGTATTCGTTATTTAACATTATATCCAGTATTTAATGAGTGTGTTCTTTAACATTTCAGCTTGAAACTGGAAGTATTTTTATTTATGAAGGGAAACATTAGGTACTGGCCGGTGTGACTGATGCAATACCTTCCCACTGTTGCCAGAGAAACTCTCTCCTCAACAATTTTTTGTAATATTAGTATGTTAGTAATTATGATATGACCATTTTTAATTAGGTATGTGAGGGGTTAGCAATTGTTGTTGGAATTTTTGACACCGATCTTCGTCTACATGGTTTTATTCTCCGCCAGTAACAATAACAAACAGTTATCAGGTACATGAAATATTATTAACAAGATCATAACAAAAGAGCATCTGCTCCAAACATGCTACCGCCAACATCTGTAGTACTCAATCCCAACATTCCTCCCCTTTTAAATAAATTCTATCCCTACAGGTTAAGTCTATCAGGCGGTCGTATGACTCTTCTGATTTTCTCAACTGGGAGTCCTGACCTGTTACTTCTGGAAAACATTCTTCTGAATTACTCCTTGTAGAGTCCCTAGGGTTAACTGTATCCCCATTACCCTCTGCTGTCCCTTGCTCTGCCTCCTGGTCTCCTGCAGGTGCTGCTATCCCTTCAGTATTAGGATGGATATCACTAGTTGCCCCACCCCCACCTGAAGGGTCTTCAAAATTACCTGTGAACCTTGGCATGAGCTGATCGGCATGCCTTTTCCAATAATGTTCCCAAAACTTTGCACTTGCACAGTGAAATTCCTGCAGCCCAGGACTTCCTAATTTTTCTTTCCGCCCAGGGCTTCCACTTCCAAAATTCCTTGCATATATGGCATCCCCTTCATTAAACAACAGTTTCTCTCCCTGAGCCAACTGACTGGCCAAGCTAGTTACCAATTTTTCTTTATCGGGATCTGTCTTTACTGCTTCCATGGCACTTTAAAGTGCCTATTAAACAATAATCAGAAGGAGATTTACCAGTAGTAGATTGAACAGTTTTCCTTTGATTATATAAAAATCTACAAAGCCTTGTATTAATATTACCTTCCGTAAACCGCTTTAACCCTTCTTTCAGGATCTCACTGCTCTCTCTGCTACAAGATTTGAAGAAGGATTATAGGGGGGCAGGTGTTACATGTTTAATACCATTTTTCCGAAAAAATCTTCCATTTCCACAGAAACAAAATAAGGAGCATTGTCTGAGACAATTATGTCTGGCAATCCAAAATTACAAAATGTTTGCCTTAGTAATTCACAAGTTACAGATGATGTGGTGGAGTTACACACATGCACATCCAGAAATTTGGTGTATGACTCCACCACCACTAGGTAATATTTGTTATCCATAGGTCCCGCATAATCTACATGAAGTTAGACTAGGGTTTTCCAGTGCATGGCCAAGAAAGTACAGGGGCCTGGGGGTTTCTGATAATTCTTAAAGCAAATATGACAATTTTTTGTTACCTCAGCAATATCCTGGTCTATTTTTGGCCACCAAACCCAACTTCTAGCTTCTGCTTTCATAGCATTTTATGCCATTATGGCCTACATGCAGCTGTTCCAAAATCTTACATCTCAGTTCCCCAGGCACCACCACTATATTCCTATACAAGAGTACATCCTGGTGAATACTAAGGTCAGCCTTCACTGC